>JAJPUD010019337.1:3658-26754 GCA_023553655.1 Myrmecobius fasciatus
TCTCTCTCTCTCTCTCTCTCTCTCTCTCTCTCTCTCTCTCTCTCTCTTTCTCATTTATGGCCTCTCTTGGTCAATGAAGCTCCTGTTAGTGTAGCTTGCATGTGAAGATGGCTAAGGCTAAAAACCCTATCACCTATAACCAATCATGAAAATGGCTCAAGAAACCTAGGTCACAAAAATAGGAGTCTCTGAAAGGGGTTGACCCAAGTTTATGAGAAACATGAGCTTTCCTAAGAAACACACAAAAAGGGGCTGAAAAAGATATAGGCCAATGATGCAAAAGCCAACAAGACTGAAGTAGACACCATCAAGGCCCTGAGCTCATAAAATCTAAGGTCAAGATCCCCAGTAACAAAATCCCCAAGACCAGTGTCCTATGTGCTGGCCACAAGATGCTCATAATGCGTTCAGGTGCTAAGACTGGCACCAAATGCCCATGCCTCAGGATGATGAGACTGAAGCTATGGATGTACATGGATGTCAATCCGACTGTCCCCAAGGTCACCAAATCTGACTTTTAGATGAATAAGTTTGATCCCAATGTGGCCAAATCTGGCCCCAAGGCTGCCGAATTTGACAGCAACACCAAGATTTTAAGGCCACAAAGTCCAGTGATTCCAAGCTTGTTAAGCATATTGACCTGAAGCCTCTTAAATCCAAAACCAAACACGCTGGCACTAAAGCGACTAGTACCCAGCCTTCAAAATAGATAAGGCAGGATCAATCGAATTGTTGAAACCCTAACCCATTATTTTTGTTTCTTAATTTAGTTTTTATGTGAATTTTTATGTTCTGTTTGTCCCCATAAAAGATATGATTATTTATTATTTTGTAAAAATAAACAAGATGGTGAGTCATAAAAATATAGGAAAGCATTTTTTTTATGAAAGCAACTTTATGGCAATCATACAAAAAATCATCTCATTCTTCACTCATTCTTTCATCATACACAACATTCCTGTCATAAGCAGCATTGATGACAATGCTTTTTATTGACAGGTGATAAAAAGCCTTTTGCTGGGAGGCCATTGAAAAACCTCTCATGCTTGACTAAATAAGGCACATTGATATTCATAATCAAAACAATTTTTGTATTCAAATTCCTGTATTTAATCAGCCATCTCTGTAAATAAATAGCTGATATTAATGTTGTGCTTTGAAGTTCATGAAGTTCTACAAATACATTATTTATTTGTATTCTTCTCATGGATCTCTGATATAGGTACTATAAGTATTTTTATCTCCTTTTTGCAAAGGAGCAAACAGATATAGCAAATTGTTCATAATATCTTAGTAATCATCAGATATTATTTGATCTTTAAAATCATGTTTCTTTAAAGCTTTCTATACCAAGCTACATTTCATTGTTTTTTTTACTTCAGCATAGCAGAATGCTTTTGAAATATCTAAGACTTTAAATGTAAATACTTGTATAATTTTTCCCTGGCAGTCAACTTTGTTAAATTTGTCTAAGTATAGTACATTTATGTGGCTTCTTTAAAAAAAAAAGTGTTTTGTAATGTTTCTTTTTTTTCTTTATTAAAGCTTTTTATTTTTCAAAACATGCGTGGGCAATTATTCAATATTAGCCTTTGCAAATTTTTGTGTTCCAATGTCAAACCTCCCTTTCCTCGCGCCCTCCTATAGATGGCAAATAGTCCAATATATGGTAAACATGGTAGAAATATATGTTAAATCCAATATATGCATGCATATTTATAGAATTATCTTCCCGCAAAAGAAAAATCAAAGCAAACCAGAAAAAAAAGAGAAACAAAATAAAATGCAAGCAAACAACAAAATCAGTGAAAATGCTATGTTGTGAACCACATAGTTCTTACAATCCTCTCTTTAGGTGCAGATGGCTCTCTTCATCCCTGAACAATTGGAAGTAATTTGAATGATGTCATTGTTGAAGAGAGCCACACCCAACAGAATTGATCATTTTATAATCTTGTTTTTACTGTATACAATGACCTCCTGGTTCTGCTCATTTCACTTAGTGTCAGTTCATGTGAGTCTCTTCAGGCCTCTCTGAAATCATCCTGTTGGTTGTTTCTTACATTACATTACATTACAAATCCCCTTGAAATTCTTGATTCTTTTTTTCTTCCAGATGAATTTTGTTGTTATTTTATTTTAGGTTGGTAAAATAGTTTCTTAGGAGATTGATTGGTATAACACTAAATAAATCTATTAGTTTATAGTATTGCCATCTTTATTGTATTTGCTTCACCTATCTAAGAGCACTTGATATTTTTTCAGTTGTTTACATATGACTTTATTTGTGTGGACTGTGTTTTGTAGTTTTGCTCATATAGTTCCTGACTTTCCCTGGGTAGATAGATTCCCAAATATTTTATACTATCTATAATTATTTTAAATGAAATTTCTCTTTGTATCTCTTGCTGTTGGACTTTTGTTAGTAATGTACAAAAATGCTAATGATTTATGTGAATTTATTTTGTATCCTGCAACTTTGCTAAAGTTATGCATGATTTCTAATAATTTTTTAGTTGATTCTTTAGGATTCTCTATGTATAGCATCATATCATCTTCAAAAATAATTTGGTTTCCTCATTACTTACCCTTATTTGTTTAATGCCAAAGATAGCATTTCTAATACAATATTGAATAGTAATGGTGATAGTGGGCAAACCATGTTTCACCCTTGACCTTTGGGAATGGTTCTAGTTTATCCCCATTATATAAGATGCTCGCTGGTGGTTTTAAATAGATGCTACTGACTATTGTAAGAAAAACTCCATTTATTCTATATTCTCTAACATTTTAATAGGAATGGATGTTGGATTTTATCAAATGCTTTTTCTGCATCTATTGAGGTAATCATATGATTTGTGTTAGTTTGGTTATTGATATAGTCAATTATGCTAATACTTTTCCTAGTATTGAACCAGCCCTTCATTCCTGGTATAAATCCTACTTGGTCATGGTGTGTTATCCTGGGGATGACTTTCTGTAATCTCTTTGCTAATATTTTATGTCAAAATGTTGCATCAATATTCACTAGGGAAATTGATCTATAATTTTCTGTCTCTGTTTTCATCCTACCTGGTTTAGGTGTCAATACCATATCTGTGTCATAAAAGGACTTTGGTAGGAGTCCTTCTTTCCCAATTTTTTCATATAGTTTATATAGTATTGGGGTGAATTTTTCTTTAAATATTTGGTAGAATTAACATTTAAATCCATCTGGTCCTGGAGATTTTTTCTTTGGGAGTTGATTAATAGCTTGCTGTATATCTTTTTCTAAAATGGGATTATTTGGTGGAAAGTTATCTCTTTTCATTTTTCAGACTAACAATTTGATTTTCCTCTTTCCTTTTTCTAATCATATTAACTAAACATGTATCTTTTGTTGTTTTTTTTCATAAAACCAAGTCTCAGTTTTCTTTAATAATTGGCTTTTTTACTTTCAATTTTATCAATCTCTCCTTTTATTTTTAGAATTTCTGGTTTGGTATTTGATTAGGGGGTTTTAATTTGTTCTTTTTCTATGTTTTTAGTTTCATGCCCAATTCATTGATCTTTTCTTTCTGTATTTTATGCAAGTAAGCATCTAAACATATAAAATTTCCCCTTATTACTGCTTTGGCTGAATCCCACAAATTTTGGTATGTTGCTACATTATTGTTATTCTCATGGATGAAATTATTATTTGTGCCTAAGATTTGCTGTTTCACCCATTCATTCTTTGGGATGAGATTATTTAGCTTCCAATTACTTTTTGGCTTATTTTCACCTGGCCTTCTATTGAATGTAATTTTTATTGCATTGTGGTCTGAAAAAAAATGGATTTACTATTTCTATCTTTCTGCATTTAATTTTGAGGTCTTTATGTACTAATATATTGTCAATTTTTGTATAGATTCCATGAACTTCCAGGAAGAAAGTGTACTCCTTTCTGTGTCCATTCAATTTTCCCCAAAGATCTGTCATACCTAACTTTTAGGTATAGAAGACTCTTTACCTCCTTTACTTCTTTGTTATTTATTTTGTGATTTTTATTTATCTAGTTCTGAGAGAGCAAGTTTGAGATGTCCCAATATTATAGTTTTGCTGTCTGTTTCTTCTTAGAGCTCTCTTAACTTCTCCTTTACGAATTTAGATGCTATACCATTTGGTGTATATTTGTTTAGTAGTGAGATTGCATAATTATCTATAATACCCTGCAAGATATAGTTTTCTTCTTTATCTCTTTTTTTTTGCTGTTGATTGACCTGAGATAAGGATGGCTACCCCATTTTTTTTGTTTGTTTGTTTTTTGTTTTTACTTCACTTGAAGCATAATAGATCCAGACCTAGTCTTTGACTTTTTATTATATATGCATCACTCTGCTTTAAATGTGTTTCTTTTAAACCACATATTGGAATTTAATCTGGAATTTAATCCAGTCTGCTATCCACTTCAGTTTCATGGGAAAATTTACTCCATTCACATTTACAGTTAAACTGCTAATTATTTATCTCCCATCATCTTATTTATCCCCAATTATACTGTTCCCTTTCCTTTATCCCTTTTTCCTCCTCCCCAGTATTTTACTTATGAGTAGCCCTTATTTCAAGTAACTTTTCCCCTTTATAGCACCTCCCCCTTTCTTATACCTTTAACCTACTATTTCTGTTTTCCCTTCTATTAGCCTACTCCTTCCCTTTTCCTCTTTTTGCTCCCACTTTCCTATGAGGTGAAAGAAACGTCTCTGTGAAATCAAATATGTCCAATGTTTTCTCTTTGAACCAATCAGATGACACTAAGATTCACACAATGTTCATCCATCTCCCTTCTTTCCCTCAATTATAATTAGTTTTATTTGCCCCATTGTGAGATGTAATTTCCCTCATTTTTACCTCTACTTTCCCCTTTTTCTGGTACAATCCTCTTTCCACCTTTAGTTTCTTTTGCATATTATAACAGTAAAATCAAAATACCCATACACTCTTTATGCATATCAATAATAGAGCTACAGTATTCAATAATCATTTATTTTTTACCTTTTATGCTTCTCTTGATTTCTATATTTGGATGTCAAATTTTTTGTTCAGCTTTGGTCTTTTCATCAGAAATAAATGAAATTTACCTCCTTTTTTGAATGTGCATCTTCTTCCTGAAAGAAAAATGCTAAGTTTAGTGAGGTAGTCCTTTTTTGGTTGCATTCTAAGTTACTTTGACTTTAGGAATACCAGCATCCAGGCCATTTGATTCTTTAAGGGGGAAGCTTCGAGATCTTGGGTAATCCTTATTCTGGCTCCTCATTTCTTGAATTGTTTCTTTCTTGCTGTTTGTAGCATTTTCTCCTTGATCCAATAATTCTGGAAGTTAGTAACAATATTCCCTGCAGTTTTCATTTTTGGAGTCTCTTTTAGGAGATGATTAATGGATTCTATCAATGACTATTTTACCTTCTGGTTTTACAATATCAGGGCAGTTTTTCTTGATTATTTCTTGATATATGTTGTAGAGGTCCTTTTTTCATCATGGTTTTCAGCCACTCCAAATAATTCTTACATTGTCTTTCCTGGGTCTATTTTCTAGGTCAGTTATTTTTCTTTTGCAGTGTCTTCCATTCTGTTCTATTTTTTCCATTTTTTTTGGTTTTGTTTGACTGATTCTTGATGTTATTTGAGTCATTTACTTCTATATGTTCAAATATAATTTTTAGTGAATTATTTTCTTCAATTAGCTTTTTTATGTCTTTTGCATTTGGCCAATTCAACTTTTAAATGAGGTTTTGTTGTTGTTGTTGTTGTTATTGTTGTTGTTGTTGTTGATCAGACTTTTTTTTTCTATTTTTTCAATTCTATTTTTTAGGAAATTGTTTTCTTTTTCCATGTTGCCAATTCTGTTTTAAAGAAGTCATTTTCTTCAGACAATTTCTGTATTTCCTTTTTTCAAAGCTTCGTTTTCTTTTTTCATTTTTCTTCTCTCTTTTAAGATCTTTTTTGATTTCGCCCAAGAGAGCTTTTTGTGTTGGATGCAAATTCATATTGCCCTTTTTTGTTCTTCCCTGTCTCCATTATAGCTATTTGTGTATCAGAGTTTGTTTTTTGTTTGTTTGTTTGTTTGTTTGCTTTTACTTTTTTGCTTATTTTTAAAAGTTGCAGTCTTCTCAGGTTAAAGGGGAGAGTTTCCAAAGCTTCCTACAGTAGTACAGCAGTTTGATGCTGCCCTGTCGTAGTAGTGCTGGTTTCCTTCTTGTGCTTTTTGGGCATGGCCAGGTCCTGCTTGTTGTGCTGGAGATCAGGGACTCATTATTTGCCTTCTATAGTTGTGATGTGGGTCTTAACAGCTAGTCTGCTGAGCACTGGTGTCTGAATTATGACAGTATCCAACACTTCTGTATTTTGGCTAAGAGTCTTCCAGTAGTTTCCCCAGCATATGGAGACCCCTCTGCCCTTGGCTAAACTGGTCTTCCCTGTACTACTCCTACAATGGTCCATGCCCTATCCTGTCTGCTTGAGCCAGACCTTTTCTGAAGTTCTTCCAAAATATCTTCTTTTGGAAATTTATTACACTCCAAATATTTGTGGATTCTGTTACTCCAAAACCTCTTCAGAGACCTGATCTGGTGTTGATTCTTAAGGGAGCCAGGAAGGCTCAAAGACCAGTCTACTCTCTTCCATCTTGGCTCTGTCCCAATGCTAATAATTTCTGATCATCTCAGAATCTTGTACCATGAATCTCAGGTTCTTGCTTATTCTTTTGCCTCCCATTATCTTTCTTGTCCTTTTGCCTTAAAAATTAAGTTCATTCATATTGTTGCCTATAATTTTTCTCCACTACCTGCCACTTCCCATAGTACTTGGTGAAAATATTTCTTCATGCTCCCAACATAATAGAGATAAGTTGGTACATCAGGATTATGGATTTTTTAATCAACATAATCTGTACTCTGTGCTATATTTTGGTATATGATATAGATTGTGTGGAAGTATGTGAGAGAAATTTGTGTATTTATGTGTAATGGTTCAGTTGACACATGTTGAAATTAAATAAGTCCATTATCTTTCAATTTACAAGACATATCTAAATAATATTTAAAATAATTATATTTTAATTTACAAGGTATCACAAAGCAATAACCGATTAGCAGACAAATAATAATGTTAGTTCTGGATGAGCATTAACTCAAGATCCTATAATGAAGAAAATGTAAAGTAAGCTTTTGGTTTAGGACAAGAGAAAGTTTAGCAAAATCTTGTCATTCTCATTATGGGATCTGTTGCCATATAATAACATTTCATTTAGGGAATTTGGGAGCTGCATTTTATTTGGACAAACGACAATGGTGCATGTTATCTCACAAACCACAGATTGTAAAAACATTATAGGAAATTGCCACTAGCTCTGACTTATCTTAGAAGGTTTTTTTTTTCCTACCAAGTTGTTTATAGTTTTTTGACAGTAGCTGAATAATAAATTACAAAATTATGCCTAATGAGTTTTGTTTCCATAAAAATATGCACACAATATTGTCAACCATGTGGAAGGAGGAGATATGTAATTCTCTTTTTGCTGACTCCATCAGGAGAAATCAGTGACTGCTTAAGTTCAAGTATTCTATGCCTCAGTTGACAGCACTCATAAACTAAAGAACTATTGAAAACTGTATATTATTTTTTCTGCCCTGATCATAACATTAGGGAAATGCAAATACAAGAACTTTTGCATGTTTAATGAATATATGAAATAACTCCTCTGTTCCTATAAGTATAATCAGATTCTCATGCACGACTTCATATTATGCATATATACATCATTCCAAATTTGACTCCGTTCTTTTGTGTGTATGTGAGGGGGAAGGAATTGTCACTATATACTACATAGAAATGGTGCCTTTCAGTAGGAGGCACCTGACTTTGACAGCTTGTCTTTTGTAGAATGGATGTAGTACTGCATTTAGGTAATTCAGACAATCAATTAAGAAGAAATACAAAATGCCAGTTGGAGTTCGATCATGTTTGTAAGCCATAGAGAGGTCTTGTAGTACTATATGTGAGCAATAGAACATAATATGTTTCTGTCAAAAGATTTTTTTTAATCTGGTGATTCCAGCATAGTGTCTCTCCAATACACTACTAGATATTATTATCTATTGATCTTCAAAAACTTTTGAATTAAAATGTTTCTCCAAACTATTGCCAAAAGAGTTTTCATTGTCTATCATTGTTTCTCAGCACAAAAATCACTGGTTAGAGCAATTCTCTAAGAATCCTGTTATATAACATATGTTATCAGTTCAGTAAATATGTACCTTAAAGAATTCCTTTCTTATGCTCTGTCAAATATTTTTACATACACATTAGAAAGCTTCTACCCTATTAGCATGAATATAGTGTAACATAAGAAACATTTCAACACCAATTAGGTGTTTATGCCTAAAAACAAATTCTTCATATTTGTTATAATTCTTATAAAAATGAGAATTTTTAGCAAGGGAGCTGAACTAGGGTAAATTCCTAAATTAGCTCTCCCACTCAAAAGAATTCTCAATCTTTAGCTATATTCACTATATCATGAAGTTTTCAACCTGGCAGATTATTCTGCTTCACAGATGGAACTTAGTTACTGAGGATGCAACTTTAGCATTTTTATTTTTATAAGTTCTGTGGAAGGGAAAAAAGGTTAGTTATAAAAAGTGGCCATATTAATATCTGTTATACTTAGAGGGCTCAATAGCATTATTTCACAGGGAAGTTTGCAAGGAGTTAATTCTAAAGACTTCCTCAATTCAACTGGCCATTGCACATCTGGGATGGCACAAGCACCACACTATTCTGAGGATAGGGAAGCTCAGCTCCTCCCTCTGGCCTTCCTCCCAGAACCAGTTGTCTGGTGCCTAAAGCTATATTCTCATTGTAAGGTTTCTATCAGCTGCCAGGGAGGGAAATGGTTCCATGTGCATTCAGTGTGTCTGCAAAGGAAAATTCTTGCAGTGCTTTGCCATAGTGTTTATGTATGTTTGTCCCTTACGTTAAAGACCAGAAAGAATTTATTTGCCAGATTATGTCTGCCCTAAGAAATGCCCTCTTCTGAATGCTTTGTACTGAATTGCCTCATTTTCGCAGTGTTTAACACCTACAAAGGAGATTTTTCTTAACCATGGAGGGTTGTAAATGTCTTCTTGGGACACCTTTAATGAACCTAGAACATTTTCAATGTGGTGGAAGGATTTGGACTAATTTCATCAATGTGGATGGCACAGTGCTTATGTGCTAGAAATGTGTTGTTATGAAAGAGGCGTTTAAAAAAATAAGTGCATAAAGAGTTCTAAAAAATGGTGGTAGGGGGCACTAGGTGGCACAGTGGATAGAGCACCAGCCCTGAAGTCAGGAGGACCTGAGTTCAAATCTGGTCTCAGACATTTAACATTCCCTAGCTGTGTGACCCTGGGCAAGTCACTTAACCCCAATTGCCTCAGCAAAAAGCAAAAAAAAATGGTGTTAGGTGTGAAGTGCTCAACAAGTGATAGAATAGTACCCTGGAGGTTAAACAGAGAACATGTACTTTGCCCAAATAATAACCTGTATTCATATAAGTGTTGATAGTTGTAGACAATTGGAGTAAATTCAGACTTCGGAGGTTAAGGGGAAGCTATATTATAGATTTTCTAACAAGAGTGTAATTTTATGGACAATTAAGAAGGAAACTGGTCAGTGGATAGAATTCTAGGAAAATTCATCTTTCTGAGTTCAAATCTAACTTCAGACACTTAGTAGCTGTACATCTTTGGGCAAGTTGCCTAACCATGTTTGCTTCAGTTCCTCATATGTAAAATGAACTGGAGAAGGATATACTAAGCCACTTCAGTATCTTTGTCAAATGGAAAGAGGTGAATGTGATTGAAACTAATTAACAAATGAAAGGAAAGCTCTTTGATCTCCAATACATCTGCCTATTAATCTTTCTTTAAGAAGTGACAATGTGTAAATAATGGGCATAAAAGTAGTTTACAGAAAGGGAATTATTTATACCTAACATCATTGGAGTTTTCATATCCAATGACGTATTTTTGTATCCAACGATAGCAAAAACATTTCATTTCTGTTTTATTTTTTATTTATATTTATTTCTGTTTAGTGAAGATATCATCAATTCAATCTTTATGTCCTGGAATTGTGGGAAAAAATTCTCAAAAGAGAACAGAGATACCATAGTGTGACTGCTAACTCTACGAGATTCATATTATGCACAACCAACCTATATATCCTCCAAATTTTGTTTATAACTTTTTTTTTGCCAAGTGACAATTTGCTTAAATGGATAGATGCAATTTTTATTATTGGAATTTTACTAAATCTTGTCAGTGATATTTCAAATAAAGGTATAGGGTTTTTTCTGAAATTAATTTCTGGACTTCTTTATTGCTTATTATTATTAAGATATAAATATTACACTTTCTGCTTGATTAATATGAAATTTCTGCTTTGATATTTCTGATTGCTCTTTTTTTTATAAGAAAAGCAGTAATAATAGAAAGGTTTTAAAATAAATTTACAGGGAAATGGATTTAACCACAGTAATTTAGGAATACAGCTAACTTACCTATCCTAAAGCAGAGGAATGAAACGCAAAACCTTCATGAATGACCTAAGAAACTGATTAATCAGAGAGAATCAAGGTGACTTCTTTGGGCAACAGAGATCTCAAATAAAATTAGGTGGATTGCATATGTCTGTTTGTCTTTTCAAGCAGCTGCTTCTTTCTGCCTAATAGAAACTCGATATGAATGGACACAAGAAGAAAACAGTGTTATGGAACAAAGAGCTGTGGTTGTGGAAGACCTACCATAGACATGTGCTTATTCCCTCTGATATTTAGCAAGTCATGGCCCTTGGCAAAGGAAGGTGTTACAGCTTTCTAACTCTAGCTGTATAATTCTAGCTCTGTGGATAGAATCATTGTTTGCATGAAATGTTACTACTGCTAAGGATTGAGGAAAAGGACTCTGTAAAAGGATGCCCATCAAAACAATCAACTTCTGCCATAGTTTGGGTTCTGTATGGTGGGAGGAGGCATTTCTTTGATGTGTTTAAGGTAATTACATAAACGTAATTATATTTTTCTTCCCATACTTATTGTACATTTATACATGTTTTAAATATGCATGTGAGCTATTTTATATTTATTATATATGTTAATATATCTTTTATTTAAACAAAAAAACAAAAACCATGGGTGCCATGTTGGTGCAGAAGATGGATTATGAAATTTAATAGCCCTCAGATCAGATGATAATGTTCCACTTTGCAAAATATTTAAGATAATTCCAGGTTAAATTAAATTATAAAGGAATGAATTGCCAATGTTATTAAATTCTTGCTCTATTTTTACAAATATGAAAAAAAAGTTAGATTTAGGACTTACCCTAAAGAACTTGTGTTGGTTAGGAGACAAGATTACAGACAAGAGAAAATAGAAAACATATGAGTAAGAAATTAATTACATAATAAACTATCTGAAACTGTTATTACTTCAGAAAAAGGGTTGAGGATGATGATTTTGAATAGGATTCATAGCACTGAAGATGGTGTGAGAAAACAAAAGGGAAAATGCTACTGTATCTTATTGCCACAGATTTTTGAAGGAAAGAGAAACATTCAGACACAGACATACACACACATACACACACAGAGACAGAAAGAGAGACAGAGACAGAGAAACAGACAGATAGAGACAGAAAGAGAGGGACAAACAGAGAGAGACACAGGGAGAGACAGAAAAAGAAAGAGAATAAGAGAGAGATGTAAAAGAAAGGGGTAAAGAGGAGAGAAGCAAATGCAAGGCACACAAAGGAGAGGGATGGAAGAGAAAAGAAAAGGGAAGTTAAGGGAAAGGAATGTAAGAGAAGGGAAGGAAAGGGGTGAAAAGAAAAGGTGTTGAGAGGAAAAGAGAAAGGAAAATGAATGAGAATCAGAGACAAGGAGAAACAAAGGCAATGAAACAAAAACAGGGATACAGACAGGAATAGAAACAATTAGATTGGTAATATGTGTTCTCTCCATTACATGCCAAAACTAGACTGAAGGAAAAGTGGTTGTCAAGGAGAATCTCCCTGAAAGTGATTGTGGAATTGAGAAAGACATTAGGGGTTAGAGTGGGCCTGAGGTGTTAGTGCTGTATCCTGGAGTTGAGAGAGAGCACAATATTGCAAAGTAAACATAGGCATTTTTTGTTTCTTTTTAGAATGCAGATTTTTTTCAGAATTCATCATGTCAAGTTGAAATTGCATAATGTGAATTTCCAGCTTCCTTGTTGCAGTCCAATTTACTTAATAGCTGTTGTATTTCTGTATCACATACATGTAATTTACTTTCTTCTCATTTATCTCTTAAAATCTGAATTACCTACAAATTAAAGATCAGGTGCTAATGCTATGTGAGTTATTTCCTGATTCCAAAACTGTTAGTTCTCTCTCCCTCTTGAAATTTACTTCTGTATATTTTTGTAGTTTTTTGTATCCCTTCAGTACAATCAAACTCCTTAAGGACAGAGACTATTTTAGTTTTTCCAGGGTGGATGGGATGGAGACATTTTGCCCTAGTACCTAATGAATTACCTAACATACTAAGTACTTTATTGATGTTAGTTATTTTGAACAGAATCAATTTGAGAATTAGATCTGTTTGGATCACACTTGGAAAATTGTAAAGCATGTTCTGAAATCCTAAAATCACAGCTAAGAAAATGTTCATATTTTTACTTTCAATATTTGAGATGCAATATTGCTATGACTTATTGAACACTCATAACATTCCAAAGGATCAAAATTTGTTCCATATGATTTCATGGGACAACAGAAATGCTTATGGATTAAAGTAAAGTAGGTAAACTAGGGTATATTGCTAAGGATAATTTTCAAATAATAAGTTCCATAAAACATACCATATTATCATCAAGGACTTGGAAAATGAAATGAAAACTTTTATTTAAACCAGATATCTTGGGAGAGTGAGGGATATCAGAAGAACATTTCCAATAATGAAAAGAATCTATGAACTATTAAGTAAATAAGAAAAAAATACACCATTATGTATTCCATTTATGAAGGATGAATGAAAGCACATGGATTAGACTTTCACTCTGTGTAGAAGCCATGATCAGGTGTGAGCTACACTGATAGAGAGGAAGGTAATATTAATGAAATAATGGATCATTAAGCAATCTAAGTACAATACATGAAAATTGTATTTATTCCTTAGAAACAAGTTAATTTATCAAAAATATGAAAGAAGAAGAGTAGTAACAAAGTAATAACATTGGAGGAAAATTATAGGAAAGGTGGAACATTTAGGAATATATTGAATGCTTTAAGCTTTGTTTTATGCATTTTAATGTGAAACTTAAAGCCATCTTGAATAACCTATGGGTTTGAATGAAGTTCATATGTATTTTATGGCAGGTTATATATCCTAAAGTTTTTGATAAAGGTTTTTGGAAAGTTTTCCAGTATTAATATCTGAAAAGTTTCTCTGTTAGTTTTGTGCCACTTTTTGCTCCCTAATAAGATTTTAATAAAATTATCTAATATTATAACTTAAGTCAATACAGCAAGCACTTAAAAGATTCCAGACTATGTTCCAGATAGTGTGATATACAAAGACAAAGATAAAATCAATCCTGGTTTCTAAGATCTTATCTTCTAAGTTTGACTGATTTTAAAAATGTAGTATATCAACAAATTTATTTTAAAAAATAGCATTTAGACTTCAGAGCACTAAAAATCAGGAGAAAAAAAGTGGTTGAGAAAGTAGCACAAACATTGCATTTTGTTAATATCTTTAAGCTTTTAAAAATTGTAACAAATGTCAAGACCCAATCAAATTATTACTTCATGGGCCCTATCCAGAATTGCATATATCATACTCCATATATTGAATCCATCACATTTCTGTAAGGAACTGGGCAATATATGTCCTCAACATTTCTCCAAAATTGGTTTGATTATTGCTTTGATCAAAGACCTTAAGTTTTTTAATACTGTTTGCTTTCAAAATGTTGCACTTTTTGCTCTGCACTGATTCATATGAACCCACATTTTTCTGTACCCATCCTTTACATTTTTTCTTAGAGCTCAGTAGTATCTATAATATTCAAATATCACAATTTGTTGAGGCACCTCCAATGGCTTTGTACACTCAGACAGGACTGTGGGAACTGAGTTTGAATCACAATGTAGTATTTTGTTGTTATTGTTTGCTTGAATTTTGTTTTCTTTTTCATTTTTTTATCTTATTTTTCTTGTGCAGCATGATAATTGTATAAATATATAGAGAGATATATATTTATACATATGTATATATATATATATATATATTTGATTTTTCATATATTTTAGCATGTTTAAAATAGATTGAATAACTTGCCATCTAGGGGAGGGAGTGGGGGAAAGAAGAAAGAAAATGTGGAACACAAGATTTTACAAAGATCAGTGTTGAAAAATTATTCATGCATGTTTTGAAAATAAAAAGCTTTAATAAACAATAAACAAACTTAAAGTTACCTTAATTTTGTCATTTACTAGCTTTAATTTCCTGATGAATAGAGTCCATTACCTATACAGTTAAAATAACCATATGTGAAGAAAAGTGAGATTTTGAGCTCTAGAAGTTTTACAGATCCTAACAATGAAAATAGAATAAATCAATTGGCCAATTTGGCCATTGAATGGTTAAAATTTTCCTGGTTCCTCTTCCAACATTTTGCTCTCTATCATTTCATCTTTCAAGAAATCTAATGTTTACAGTTCCTAAATCATACAGTAGAGATTTAACATCAATTAGTTATTAATCCAGAATCCATGGAGAATACAGAAAGATGTGTTTTTAACAGCAACAGCAACAATAAAATCACACACATCAGAATGAGGTCTTTCCTGTACAAAAATTGAGATGTTGCAGGGAAATCTTGGGCTGCTTCTCTGACATGAACTGAGATTGAAAGGGTTGTATATCCCAAATAGGTATCAACAAATGTGATTGCAGGCATTAAGACTAGAAGAAACTCATATTCAATCTCTAGGGCAATGACTGCTATGGGGTGGGGGCAGGAATCACTTCCATAAATATCAGAAGGTTAAATTAGCATTTTATGTGAACCATCTTTAAATTCTCTAGGAAACATATGTTTAATCATTTCTACTTTAATCAAAAATTTTTAAAAAATCAAAAATTCCTACTCTGCCTAGAAGAGCAGGAATCACATACATTTTACTCCCTCCCCCCTAGTTATAATGTAGAAGATAAATTAATTATTTTGATTTCTGCTACTAGGCAGATTAAAGATCAAGGGGAGAATTTTCAAATGGGCTAACTCTCATTCAATATAAGGACAATCATTAAAATTATAACTTCCTTCAAATTTGATCATGTTTTTCCATCATTAGATTTATGACACATTTTAAATTTAATCTGCATCATAAATGTTCTGACTATATTGACTAGATAATCCACAGAAGAGTAAATCAAGGGCTTACTTTTAAAGATTTCCTTTGAATTTTTTGAGTTGAAAATGTTTACATTGGAAATCTAATGCCAGCTCTTTTGAGTCATTACAAGCTGGTTTCAGCATGTTACTGCTTCCAACACAAAATCGTATAATTATTTGCCTTATTACTTATTTTTGACATGAAAGTTAAATTTATTAATACATGACACAAGTTAAGTAATTATAATCCTGGATGGAAAAAAAGGTCCCAAACTATTTAAACATGGAATAATTCTTTATATTTTAATAGGGGAAATATATAGTTTGTTTTTTTAAATTTTTACATCAACAATAGGGTAGGTTCAAAAGATAGATTGGCTGAGTAAAGGTAAAAATAGTAAGCATGTTATATAAATGAGGCGCAAAGAAAGAAAAAATACAAAAGCGTTACAGGCAGGAGGAGGGTTTGTAGTTCTGAAAACAAATAAAAGGGGAAAAAACAAACCAAACTTTTGTATAATTCAAAGAAATGTTTTACCTTTTGTTATAGGCTATACTTATGCATCTAGAGAGTTTAAAAACATCTGAACTTCAATATATCAAAAATAAAAATTCATTGTTTTTCCTTAATCCACGTCTTCTTCATAGGTACATTTCATTACAGACATTTCTTTCTTTTTAGTCATTAAACCTCAAAGTTTCAGAATAATACTTTTTTCTGTAATACTAATCATTTATAATTATGATCATATCTTTTTTATTTTATATCCCCAATCTCTGCTTATTTAACTCCCTTCATAGTTGCACATGGTCATAGTGACTTTTTTCTGTAGTCTTCACTCATTTTCTTATGATGTTATGTTACTTCCTGCTTTAATCTATCTTTGATTAATTGAACTATTATATAGAAAACATCTTCCTAGTGCATATGTCTCATCATGTCAATTCCTTGCTCACTCTTCCTGCAGCAGTTATCCATTCATTCTAGAATAAAATGCACATTTATCCTAGCTTTTAATATGTTGCACAACCTACCTTTCCAGATTACATCATATTTTTCACTCCATGCCCCTCTGAAGTGAATATCACTTATTTTACTCATTTTATTTCCTGAAACTGTTTTCCCATACCTGAAATGGACCCTTTTCTCTTCTCTGCCTTTGAGAATTCTCATAATTCTTTATGGATGAGGGGAATGTGTCTTCAAGAGACTTTCCTGTTTTTTATAGTTTTTAATGCTCTCTTGCTGTCTATATTACTCTATGTATTCTCTTCGGTATTTTCTATGGTTCACAGTATAACCTTTATCAAACCTTCAGCAAAACTTTAGTCCCTTGATTTTAGTATTACCTCTAGTCTCCTATTGAGATTTTTTTTCCTTAGGTTTAGGTCTTTCATGTCTTTATTTTGGCTTTAGTTCTGAAGAATATGTGTTTGAATGATGCTTTGCATAAAAATCTTAATAGCATCATTCTAATTCAGTTCATCATGTGGTTGTCTGAAGAACTCATATAAATTATTTGTGAACTTCATGAAAATTTAATGTGGATTTGGCTTCCCCAAATTTTCCCCAATTTTAGGAATAATCAGACATGTAAGATATCCATTTTAATGTAGGTACTGTGATCATTTGTTTAATTTCTTAAATCTAATTAATTAGGTAATGAATAACCATTTATTAAGCACCTATTACATCCAGGACTTTTAAAAGGATATTCAATATTTAGACTCACCCGGGATAGTCAGGAACTATATGAACTAAACTACAAAACACTTTCCACACAAATCAAATCAGACCTAGTCAATTGGAAAAACTTAAAATGCTCATGGGTAGGCCAAACGAATATAATAAAAATGACAATACTACCCAAACTAATTTACTTATTTAGTGCCATACCAATCAAACTCCCAAGAAATTATCTTACAGATCTAGAAAAAATAGTAGCAAAGTTCATTTGGAAAAACAAAAGGTCAAGAATTTCAGGGGATTAATGAAAAAAAGGCTGACGATGGTGGACTTGCTGTACCAGATCTAAAACTATATTACAAAGCAGTGGTCATCAAAACCATTTGGTACTGGCTAAGAAATAGAGTAGTCAATCAGTGGAATAGGATAGAATCACAAGACAAACTAGGCAATAACTATAGCAATTTGGTCTTTGATAAACCCAAAGACCCCAGCTTTTGGGATAAGTATTCACTATTTGACAAAAACTGCTGGGAAAACTGGAAACTAGTGTGGAAGAAATTAGGGCTTGACCCACATCTAACACCACATACCAAGATAAGATCTAAATGGGCTCATGATCTGGATATAAAGAGTGATACTATAAGTAAATTAGAGGAATGTAATATAGTTTACCTCTCAGACCTATGGAGATGGAATAAATTTATGTCCAAAGAAGAACTGGAACTCTTATTTGAAAACCGGATAGATAACTTTGACTACATTAAGTTAAAATGTTTTTGTACAAACAAAATCAATGCAGACAAGATTAGGAGGGAAGCAATAAATTGGGAAATCGTCTTTACATTTAAGGGTTCTGATAAAGGTCTCATCTCTAAAATATATAGAGAATTGTCTCATACTTATAAAAATTCAAGCCATTCTCCAATCAATAAATGGTCAAAGGATATGAACAGACAATTTTCAGAGGATGAAATTAAAAGTATTTATAGTCATATGAAAAGGTGCTCCAAATCACTGTTGATCAGAGAAATGCAAATCAAGACAACCCTGAGGTACCACTTCACACCTATCAGATTGGCTAACATGACAGGAAAAGTTAATGATGAATGTTGGAGGGGATGTGGGAGGGCTGGGACACTGATGCATTGTTGGTGGAGCTGTGAATGGATACAGCCATTCTGGAGAACAATTTGGAGCTATGCTCAAAAAGTTATCAAACTATGCATACCCTTTGACCCAGCAGTGTTTCTATTGGGCTTATATCCCAAAGAAATCATAAAGGAAGGAAAGGGCCCCACATGTGCAAGAATGTTTGTGGCAGCCCTTTTTGTAGTGGCTAGAAACTGGAAATTGAATAGATGCCCTTCAATTGGAGAATGGCTGAATAAATTATGGTATATGAATATTATGGAATATTATTGCTCTGTAAGAAATGACCAGCAAGATGATTTCAGAGAGGCCTGGAGAGACTTACATGAACTGATGCTGAGTGAAATGAGAAGAACCAGGAGATCATTATACACGGCAACAACAGTACTATATGACGATCAATTCTGATGGACATGGCTCTCTTCAACAATGAAATGTTTCAAATCACCTCCAATTGTTCACTGAAGAAAGCCATATACACCCAGAGAGAGGGATGCGAAATGTGGACCACAACATAACATTCTCATGCTCCTTGATTGATGTTTGCTTACATTGTATTTCCTTTATCTGATATATCTTTTGTGTAGATAAGATTTTTCTTGCACAACAATGATAAATTTGGAAATATGTATACATATATTCAATTTGCCAATATTTTAACATAATTAACACGTAATGGATATCCTGCCATCTAGGGGAGGGGTGGGGAGTTGGGGGGGAAATTTGTAACAGAAAGCTATGTAAGGGTTATTGTTGAAGAATTACCCACACATATGTTATGCAAATAAAATAAAAAAAAGTATTTAGACTCACCCAAAATGACACTCTAAATTCACCATAAACCTTAGAATTCCTAGAGTTTTGGTAATATATTTCAATGAAGACCCATATTCCATTTGAAACTGTTCATAATGTATGCTATTTCAAAACAGACCTCATAGCACAATCAACTGAGAGAGGCTAGAAATGCAATTTTTAAAAAGACATGATGATACTTTTTAAAAAAAATTCCCTAAAACTTTGAATTGTATAAAGTTCTGAGCCAAAAGGTTCAGGGACTACACCAAAAATCAAGCATATAGGAAGAAATTGTGAGTGTTTTCTGTCAATAATACATTCAGTCGAGGTGAAGTAATGAAGTATTAAGAGAAGAATCTTCAGTATATTCTCCTAAGTCAATGCTTATAATTGGAACAAGCCGGTGATAATTGTTACAAGAACAATTTTAGCTAATAATATGGGGGGGGAAATCTGTTTTGAAGTAAGCCATGACAACTTACCAATTTTTTCTGTGTGTAAATCCTGCAAAATTTGATATTATAACATTTAAGGTATAGCAGAAAACTTTATTTAGATAAATTGCTTATTTAAAGTAATTTTTTGATCTTGCCCCTTTGAAAATGTGATAATATGTGAATAAATGTAATAATATTTTATTATTTTTAAAGAACAGAAAAATGTCAACTATATCAGAATATCTGATTATTAGTTGTACTAAAAAGTCAATTTTTTTTAGGTAGGGCAATTTACTTTTTATGCAATAGTCTATAAAAAAACAACAACAGCAATAACAATAAAAAAACAACTTTTAACCATTTTAGATAGAAATTTCAACTTTCTTAAATAAAAGTTAGTGAACATACATTAACTTTCCCCCATAACAAGGGCCATAATTTTCCCACCATTAAAAGAAGATTTACTAAACACTACTGATTCATTAACACCATTATCTTCTTCCTTTTCCATTTAACCTTCTACCAAATATATAGCTACATTAATTGCATCTAATTCTTTTCAAATTGTCCTTAACCCTTTCTAGTTTAACTTGCAATTTTAACCCTAAATTGAAAAAAGTTGTCTGTAATGTTTTCAATGATTTTATTGCCAATCTTTTGCCTTTCACTACCTTCATCTTTTTCAATCTCATTACAAATATTTTTATTTTCCATAGGTGTCATAAAATTTTTGTTCAAGAATATATATATGTATATACATATAGATATAGATATAGATAGATAGATAGATATAGATATATAGATAGATAATGTTTTCCTCAAAAGCCACAAACTTCCAAACTTCTGCCTAATTGTTGAGAGAACCACCATCCTATCAGTCATGTAAGTTCCACATATTAGTTTTGCAATTTTAGTCAAGATGATTTCTTGAATTAGTAAACTGCCCAACTCTCACCCATCCTATTAATAAATTTTTATAAGTTCATAACAGACTAAGTAGAAATTAAGAGGTCCAAGGAAAATCTACTCTCAGCAGAAAGTGTCCAAAATGTTAGGAACAACCTCACAAAAGATGAAAACCTTTTTTCTCAAGCCTATCCACCAGCATAGTCAATGTCAGTGCAGTGTACCAGACTAATTGGACAAGAGGCGTTTTGTGTCTATCCTGAGTTTGTCTAAAAGCAGCTGGAATAGAGAGCTATTCTAAGAAATTCCAAGGCTTATCAAAACGTTTCTAGGTATTGATTTTGCAAATCTCTGGGCCATGGATCAATGAGGTGCCAGAGTACAAAAGTTTTTGAAAGCCCAAGCTTGGCGTCTCTGAGGTTCCTAATACTGTTCTGAAATTACAGACAGGGTATTATCAATTCACCTTTTGAGTCTGAATGATCCAGGGATATAGAGGAAAACAGAGAAAGTCAGGGATCAAAGGAAAGACAAAATAGGACTGAGCATTCTATAGTGGCAAAGGTGGGTGGAGCCAAGGTGTCAGGGAATACCTAAGTTCTTCCTGGCTTCCTTCAGTACCAAAACTAAATTAAGCTTCGAAAATATTAACAGAGCCCACAAATATTCAGAATATAATAATTTTCCAGCATAAGATGTATTGAAGAAATTCTGGAAACATCTGTCTCAATTGCTCAGGTCTAACAAGGGCTATTGTGGTGGTGGGAGGGCAGAGTCCCCATGCAGGAAATCTAGTGAGAGGCTCTTAGCTAAAATAGAGCATTTGGCTACTTTGTCCAAGTTCAAAAGGCCAATGGATCAGCAGACTAGCTGTGAGACCTCCAAAGCAACTACAGAAGGCAAATATTGAACCATGAATCCCAGGATAATTGGCAGGGACTTAGCTAGGTCCACCTAGCACAGTGGGGAAACCTGTAGCACAATTGGCCCTAGTACACTCAGTAAGAAACAGTTTTTATTCATTTACTATTTATCTTGTATAAGGAAACACATTTAATTAAAAAGTAGATGTATTTGAAAACTTTGATTTTGGAAATATATTCCTTGACCCCCTTTATCCCCCTTCATTTCTAAGAGGAACAACATGTATACTGAGGTTCCAGAAATATAACTCATCTTTAAGTAAGTCATTGCAAAATACTTTCTGCAATTTTGAAATCATTTGTGGATGATTACAGTACATATTATTACCACAGTATCATTTTTTAAAATTATTTTATTTATACTCTTTATTCATCTCTAATCAATTTGACAACCATACACACCTTCCTTTCTTTTTTGACTAGTTTATCCATCTTCATTTCCTTTCTATCACTGAATTTTTAAAAAAAAACAATTTTTCATGTTATTTTCATATTATTGTATCATCATCATCAACAACAAAATTATAATAATATTACTATTAATGATAAAATGTCCTTTACCTTATCAGTATTTTTTCCTTCTTCTTGACTCCATCTCTTCACTTTCTTTCTTCTCCATTTTTCTCCTTTTTATTCTTCAGCATCTTTGTGATTATTCTTTCCTTTAACCTTGGCCTTGGCTTCCCAGAATTTTAAAAAATTTTCTCCTCTCACCAAATTTACTTTTCTCAAAATTTTCTTTTCCTTCCTTTGAAAGCAATCCCTTCAAAATCACTTTTATAATCTTTCTTCTTTTTATTCAGTATAATGCTATTCTTCTCTATCACATTCTATCACAATCATCTCTTTCGGAATCCAAAAAAAATTATCTCACCTTTATCAGAGATATCTGCAGAATCCATTACTCATTATCTGAAAGTTATATATTTGCAACTATGTTTTATTTTTTGTGAAGAACAATTGCTCTTTAGTCTTTATTTTCTTCTGTGCCATTTTTAATTTCTTAGAAGCTCAAATAATGAGACTCTACTATCATTAATGAAAAAAAATGAATGATATAGAAGCATTCTATATCTATTTTTTTCTATATTTTCTGCATTATTTCTCCTTTCTTCATTCTTAAATACATCTGAGTCTTTCAGTTTGCTAGGATTTTTCACCAGACTTTCTAAATATTTTTCCTTCTGTCAATTACAGTTGTTTTATTAGACAATATTGTTTACTTTCTTCCACCATCTTTTAAAATAAGCTTTTACAAATCACCTTTTATTCTAAATCTGAATTACCATTGGCTTTTTTTTTACAATGTAATAAGATTGTGTTTATTAGCTGAAAAGTTTCTGGACTCTTAATTCCTTTTTTGTTGCTTAGGTTATTTGCATAAAATTTCTTAGAATATGATATTAATATGAATTTATATCTGATATTTTATTAATTTCTCATTGATACATATATACATATATAACTTGCTTAAATTATTTTTAATAATTTATTATTATTCTTTCTATTAATGTAGTTTTGTTTTTAGACCTTGCTCTGAGACTTGCATTATTCTTTAATCACTAAACAATTATTTCTTATTCTTTAAAATATAGCCAATACCTTTTTTTCCTATATCTTATGTCTCCTGGATCTCTTCTTGATGTGTGCATGACACATTGGCATGCACTTTTATATAGTCTTCATTCTTCAACTTCTCCAATTTCTTACACTTAAACAATACCTTCCATTTAGAAAGCATTGAAGGA
>JAJPUD010019338.1:0-26751 GCA_023553655.1 Myrmecobius fasciatus
TTCTCAATTGAGGGGAGATAAGAAAAAAGGAAAAGAATCTGGAATTCAAAATTTGAAAAATAAATGTTAAAAACTTTTTTATATGTACCTGGGGAAAATAAAACTTTTAAATAAAAAATAAGAATCTATAATGGCAAATTGGCTTATATTCCAATCTGTGTCTGAGTCAGAATCTCCTTTACAAAATTTCTGACAATAGAACCTCTTGATAAAGACCTCTGGTATTGGGAAAGTAACTACCTACTGAGTAAATCTATTCCAATTTAAAACAGCTTTAGTCATAGGGTTTTGTCCAAATATTGAATCCAAACCTGCCTCCTTGTGATTTTTCCTAATTGTCCTTTCAGGGCAAGCAGAACAAGACTAATTCCTCTTAATCACAATCCTTCAAAAACTTGAAGACATGTTTCTTCCAAATCTTCTTTTATTTGGGATAAATACCTCCTATTTCTTCATTTGATTTTTTTTAGGACATAGTCACCAGTCCCCTCAACAATGCTCTCTGTCAACACACATATAAATTCTAATAGGTCCCAATGAAGAACTTCAATCTACCATATTCATAAGGATAGATACACACTACCCTTTACTGGTACTAGAAGCCATGACTGGGAACAAAATATATCTCTTTACAAAGATGCAGGAGCTAACTGTAATGCAGTGGAGAGGAATAAGGATCTATGTTAGACTCAGATTCTTTGATCGACTATTTTTTGTAAAATATATGCATACATATATTTCAAAGTGATGATTCTGATTTTTTAAAAAAGCATATCATTTTGTACACTGGATAGGTTGGAGGAGCAAGGCAGAAAAAGAAAAGGTCGTCAGTATCAAAGATTGTCAGAAAAGAGTATTGCAAACTGTCAGGGTTTTTTACACATGACACTGGTGTGGGATTTCATCTGGATGGGAGAAGCTGTCATTCTGTTGAAGCAGTAACCACTACTATTTAGGAACATTTGTTTATTTGCAATGTGTAGGTGTCAAAGGCACTAAAATCAGTTGTTTTCTAACTGGGACCAGTGATTTGGCTGACACCCTGTCATTATAAGAAGGATCATATATTAGAAAGAGCACTGGATTTAGATAGGGGTCAAATTCCTGACTCAGATACTTGATTTCTCTTTGATTTTAAGCAAGTACTTCCACGCTCTAGACTTTTGTTTTCTCACCTCCCAAATGAGGAGGTTGTAGTAAATGACCATTAAGATCCTTTTAGGTTTAAAAATTCTTTAAATTCTCTCACTTTTAAATACTATGTTCTTGGCTCTTTACTTCCCAGGTTGTAGTTAATTTAGCCCTTCAGTTAGGAAGCTAAGAATTCTGATATCTGCCATCTTTGGATTTCAGATATTTCAGCACCATGGTCAGTGATCAAGCAAACTTCCAGTCATTTTCTGATTTAAATGTCTTCAATTCAAATGCATCTAATTGTTAACTATGCTGTATATTGTGATTGTGCACTTTGTTTTCAGTTAATTTCCTATATGCTTCTAGTTGCACTTTTGCTGCTTCTGACATTTAATCAATTTAGCAAATAAAATCAACTTAACAAGTACACAGGGCAATCATGGATGGACAGCAATTTTTGGAATTTGTTCTGAAATTATCTGGAGATTTCAATGGACTATAAAGTGTCACCATTATGATATGTCACCCCAAAAAAGCTAATATTATTATGTACTGCTCTTATGCTTGGAAATTTCTGTTTCCTAATTTCTAACAGAGGCCTTGCTGCTTGCCTAAGCTGCTGATATTTCATAGTGCCTTCATATATTCTCTATGTCTCTGGTTCTCTCTGTCTCTCTCCCCTTCCTCCCTCTGTATCTGTGTGTTGACCTAGATATTTACATGTTATGTTCCTTTTCCCTGTAGAATGTGCAGTCCTCCAGGGATTATTTTTTTCTTTTCTTAATTTGGCATGAGACTCGGCACATAGAAATTATCAAATAAATGAGAGAAAACAGACTGAAGGAAGAAAAGTAATGAGGTAATAGAATCTTGGTGAAGAGCCAAAAAGGCCCAAAATAGGGGGATTACCTAGAATGGAAAAAATGGGGAAAAGACAATTGGGAGATAAACTGAAGAAGAAAAGGTAATAAGACTTGACAATTGCTTTTATGTACAGAGTGAGGAAGAGGGAAGAGTCAAAGATGACTGTGAGGTTATAAATCTAGGTGAATTAAATAAGGCAAGAATTTTAAGTTTAAATAGAGAATATGATTGAGGTCCATTGAGTTTGAGGCACAATCATGAAATTCCAGTGGAATCATCCAGATGCCAATGAGAAATGTCAGACTAGGGAAGAGAAGAATTAGGAAAGAAATCAGTGCTATGTGTATAGATTTTGAAGCCATTGGCTTTAAGGAGACAACCAAATCTATTTGAGTAAATGAGAACTGAAGAGGATCTAGGATAGAGCTTTGGGAGATACTTCCATTTAAGAGATGGGAGAAAGAAAATGAATTAATGAAGGAGATGGTGGAAAAGAAAAGATTCAAGAGGAGGCGTTGATCAAAAGTTATAGAGAGAACAAGGAGGTAAACATTTTGAAAAGGCTATTCGGTGAATGGGCAATTAGGAGATATGTTTGAAGATGATGGCAAGACTAATTCCTAAGACATGTTACTCAAAGGATCAAAACCTCTATAAACACCCATTTCCATAAGACAATAAGAGAATATAATATTTATTTAGCTGAAATGCTAAAGCTGCCCTTCACTGGGATAAGACTTAGGCAAATTATTTCTCTTCTGAGTATCTGTTTCTACTCTGTAAAATTAAGGGTTTGAATTAGATGATCCCCTTCCAGCTCTAATCCAAGGAAATCTTCTACAAAATATAATAATAATGTCATTCATCTTTTTTTTTTACCACTTTCAGGTTTACAAAGTAGTTTCCTCTCCTATATCCTCTAAGATAGTAGTTAGAGTATAAAGATCATTATTTCCATTGCATTGAGGAAAGTATTGAATCTTAGAGAAGTTAAATGACATATATAAAGATTAATTAATCAGCAAGAATTTAACAACACTCTACTAGAGATAGAGTTTGACATAGAACCCATATCTCAAGTTGTATGTCATACTATTGCCCCCAAGGCAATATGACTTTCACGATTCTGATGGTTAACAAGCTATATATGTGTATATTTAAATTCTTAGAGATGGTTGACTTACCTTATCACTTGGTATGCTCCTTTTCCTCTTTGGTTTAGGTGATGGCAGAAGCACATGTAAGTCAGCAGTTGTGGGCAGCCCTGGTTTCACCACAGTTAGTAGAGACTCTTCAGGGATATTGGTTTCCTGTAGAAATAGCATCCTATTCAATGGTCAGCTTGTTATATAGCTGTTTGTTTTTGGGGGGCACCTGGTTTAGAGATTAATTAACTGTTAAAGGAGAAAGGGAGAATTTCTATTATAGGCTGCTCATATTAGGAATGAAGAAAGTGAGAATTAGAGAGAAAAAAGAGAATATGTTCAGGGTTTTGGCAAAAGCCAGCATTAGAACCCATAGCTCCTGACTTCAAAAGCTCTTTCCACTATTAACAGTGTGTCTACCTGAATTCAATAAAACTATTTATCCTTCCCCACTGCCAACTCTTCTTCTTGGAACAAAATCTTCAACAACTTCCTAATGCCTTTAAAATCACAATCCTTAGCCTCATATTAAAAACCTTCCATAATTTGGCTTCTACCTATTTTCTGCCTCTTATTTTGTATTACTTCCTTTCATTCATTCTCTGCTGTAGTCTTCCATGTGGTCCTCCATGTTTCATCTGTATCACTTTGCCTTGTAGAATCTTTGGCTTCCTTAACATCTTCGATAAGATTCCACCTTTTTTTTTTTTTTGATTTTTCAGTTTGCATTTTCACACTTAGATTTGTTGTGTGAATATATAGATAAATACATAAATATATACCTGGCATGTACTTATAAGTGTACATAAGTTGTATGTTCCCAGTTAAATGTAAATACCTCAAAGACAGACTATATTATTTTTGCCTCATATCTCCTGTATTTAGAATATTGCCTTAAAAATACTATGTATATTAATTTTTTTTGAATTCAACAATCAATGACTATCTTCTATAGGCTTTATGGAAGAGTTGGCATCTGAAGTGGACCTTGAAGGAACAGAATAATTTTGAAAGGTAGAGATTAGGAGGGAACATGCTTTATAGATATAAGTAGATGAAAGAAAGGAATATCATGAAAAAGCTAATACTACAACTTCAGAATCCATGGAAATGAGTATAGTATTAGAAAAGTAGGTTGGAATCAGAAGGTGGGAAGTCTTGAATGTAGTTTAATTAGGTCTTTACTAGTCACCCTGCTTTTGCAGAAGATGCTGCCTACTGTTATTGGAATAATTTAGCATAATCTATCTTAAGTTCTACCTGTTGTTCTACACTATAGATGCTTAAAGACAGAACCTTACTCTTCATCATATCTTGTCTCAGGATCCTCATAATAGTTCATGGTAATGTAGCATGGTAATATAACAAAAGTCTGCTTTGGCTATTGTTTCTAACTCGATTCAGGGAGGTTTGGACACTAATGGTTTAAGAAATATTCTTTGAGAGAGTTCTCTCAAGACACGTTTTGGAGGGACTGGGAAGAGAAAAGAATTAACTTGATAAAAATTGGAAGAGAGAGAGAAGATAGAAAGGACCCCACAAAGTATAAACATTGATCTTGCAAAGAAAGTGAAGAAAATTCTTAATAAAAAAACTTTACTTGGTATGCTGAGTGAATTGAATGTTTCCAGAAGTAAGGGGAAACCATCTGCAATTATAGTGATGGCTAAGAGTAAGATCTTTATTAGAACTTAAATAATTTAAATAATTATTTATACTTTTCTATTAGAGTTTGTGAATAAATTAGATATCTATGCAGGTGCTTGGGGGAAAGAGGTTTCTCTGCTTTACTAAATGATATTTAATAAATGGGCATGGGAGATCTGAGCTTAATTAATAAGAGAATATTCAAACAATATCTTAGAAGTCAGGTGGATGTAAATGAATATGCTAATGAGTTCAATAGAGGCTGAAGTATAATTGCTCCTTGTAAGTTCCCAGTAAATATGGCTGATCCTTCTAAAACCTTATTATAATTACAAACCATTTTATATCTGTTTTCTTTTGTGACATCCACCAAAACTGTGAGGTTGAAAGTTCATCTTCATGGTACAGACAAAGCAACTTGGAACCCAGCAGACTAAATGGTATAATTGGACCTGAAATCTTCTAGTATTGTGTCCTGCTCCCCTTTCACCATACTATGCTGTCTTTCTGCATACTTTTTCCATTAGACTTTAAGTCCTTTATGATCAGGGACTGCTTGATTTCTGTATTTTTTCCCTCATTGCTCAATATAGTATCTAACAAAAGCTAGATGCTTAAAGATCATCAATGAATAGATTATTAGTGGCAAAAATAATAAATTCTGAGTCAGAAGACTTGATGTAAAGTCCAGACTCTCCTATTTAATATCTGTATGACCTTAGGCAAATCATGACCACTAGTTTCCTCAAATACAAAGTAAGAGGGTTAGAGAAGATGAACCTGACTACATCAGTTTCTATAATAATCATGGTTAGCATTGTCTAATGATAATGACAGTGGCAACCTTGGTGTTTTATTAATGACATTTTGATAGCCAAATTATAATTATTACCATAGATTATGACTTCTACAAAAAAGGCAAAAATCAGCATACTGGACAGATATGAATTTTGATTATCTAGAGATTGTGCTATAGCTTTACAGTTAGAGATAATTATATCATAATCCCTCCAACCATCTCTTCACACACATACACCCCTCATCCCCAGCCCACAAATGTATCAGAATACAAGCTATGGCTTTTCCTGCATCAGCATCATTTCCTTCCATCTGGCCCCAAATTTTTCACAGCTGCATTTACTCTTAACTGCCAATTAGGCAGCGTTGGAGCTGAACATTCAGTGTTGTTTTGCTGGGACCAGCAAACTGGTACCCCAGTGACATCCATCTCCATCTGCCTGCCTCTCTGGGTGTCCCTGAGGTGCTGTTTGATCGGTCATTGAGTTTGGCCTGTTTTCCTCGAAAGAACAATATCTTGTCCATGACCTTTCTTGACTTCTCCCCAGGAAAAGTTATGACACTGTTAGGGGCTCACCTCAGAAAGGAGGCGGGTGACTACCAAGCCAATATCTTCTCGCCATTCAGGGATGTTGGGATTATACATATCCAAGTGTTTGGTGAACTTCAGAGGCAGAACTTGGAACTGATCTGGAGAGAGTTGGAGACAAAATGATTTGGATAATTAAAAAATGATTTCTGGGAACCTCTGAAATGTTTATAATTTGCATCATAAAATCCAACACTATGTAGTTTATATTTATATTCTAATAAGCTTCCCCCATTTCAATAGCCCTTCCCTTACAAGAATCTCTGAATTGGGGAATGCTATCTCCATTTTTCAAATGAGGAAACTGAAACCCAGAGAGATTCATTTATTTGCTCATGGTCACATAGCTAATAAATAGCAAATCTGATATTCAAACCCTAGCCTCTTGGCTCCCTCCTCCCCACCTAGTTTTCAATTCTTTCCATGCCATTGATCTGCTTTTACATTTGTTATCTTAATGGGTCCTAGGGCAGATGATAATAACCCAAAAGATTAAATATCCTGTATGGGGTGATGATGGCCATGAAGTGGCAGAGCTGGACTCCAACTCACATTAGCTGTTCTTTTCACTACACTCTTCAATATGTATCTTTTCCTTCCTTCTTTCTAATCTTTGGTGTTCTTATCCGTAAAATAAAGCTAAATCATATTTACACTATGTCATAGGATTGAGGAAAGAAAAGTCTTCATAAGACTAAAATGCAGTATCCTCAAAATCTTTGTGCAGTTTTAATCTTTAAATTAGAGTTTCAGTTTTTAACAGTTTCAAGCTGTACCAAGACTTTTGGGTCATTTTATATAGGTGAGTTGTAATAATTTTTGCTATTGTTAACCATAATTGGTTATTTAGTTCATTTATAAACTCCTTCAGGGCATGGATGGCAGAGCTTTATCTTACTTCTCATGCTTCCTACCTTTGTGATTTTGGATAAACACTTTATCACCATAGTCAAAGATTCCTCATTTGAAAAATGATAAAACTGGACTACATAGCCCTTATGGTCCCCTCTGGATCTTGGATCCAGTTGTATAAACTTTTCTTACATCAACCCTGCAAGGTGAGTAATTCTTAAAATTCTGTCTGTATTTGTATGGTTTTTATTGATACAGATCACAACTTCTCTATAATTTACTAGAAGTCTTTTGATATTGCTATGGCAGCCCCCCCCCAAACAAACAACTATCCTGTTGGAATAAGACTGGTGATTGACCTCTTTCAAGTTAGCTAGTGAAGGTCTGAATCTTGGGCACTAGACATATGCTTCTTGGATGAGAATGGCTTCATGGGAATCAAAGTTGGAATCAAAGAATTTTAGAGAATTCACACAGTTCAACATACTGGAAACATAAACTTCTTTACCAGGTTGTAGAAAGACAAGTACCCTAATATACTAGTAGGATACCACAAGTAGTATAGTTAGAAGTATACAATAGTAGAACTAAAAATTGGTCCAACAATTCCAGAAAACTTTTTAGAATTATGGTGAAAAGTGACTAAAAAGTCTATACTCTTTAATTCAAACAGTCTATTGCTAAATGTGAGAAATCAATGATAAAATAGGTCCATTGTACATCAAGACATTTATAACAGTTTTTTTTTTTTTGGTAGAGGCAAAGAACTAGACACAAAGCAGACTCCCCCCATTGAGTAGGGTAATATTATAATAAGTTGACTATAATAAATGATCAAAGAAGTTGGAAGTGATCGTAGAGGTCATCAAATCCACCCTTGTCTTTTTACATATGAGGAAACTGAGACACTAAGAAGAGCTATTGTATTGTGAAGTAGGATTTGAACCCAGGTATTTTTTGACTCTTAAGTCTGTTACCTGAAGCTCTGTAGATATAACGTCAAAGCATGGGGAGACATGAACTGAGGAAAAAGTAACAGTCAAATTTTGAATAAAAAGAGGTGCAATCATTTCTATAACTCCACAACAAGTGGTCATATAGCTTTTTACTGAAGGCCTTTAGTGATGATGACAAGCTATTTGCCTACAAAGGAAGCTTTTTACTTTTTACTTTTGAACAGCTCTAATTTAGGTGTCAATAGAAGGGAATTTCCTCTCCAAAACAGGCAGGGATAGATTTTTAGTCTAAATGTGAGAAATGAATCCTTGGCACAATGGAGAAGAACACAGAATATTCCTATAGGCCAGAAAAAGCCATTTTAAACTAAACCAAGTTGCCATCCCAGGAGGCAGGCTCTGATGTTTGTTTCCATTTCCCATATGCTATTTGGAATAACTACTGAATAACTGAGGGCAAAGCAGGAGAGCTGAGTCTCTGCTTGAAGGAGTCCACTGTGTCCTGTTAAGTAGGTAAGCTCCAGGCACATTGTCTCACCTTTTGTGGAAGGCTTAATCTTTTTTTTTGGGCACAGAACCAGAATGTGAGGATTCTAAAATGCAGGGTTCTATTGGCTGGTATGAGGAGGCAGACAAGTGTAGAAAAGGATGGTTAAGGAGAGTAAACTGGAAAGTACTGTGGGGAAAGATAAAGGAGAAGTGGTGGAGGGGACGGGAGGTGATATTGGGGAGAGAAAACATGGGGAGGGCACAGGAAAAGTAGGCAAGGGGAAATGAAGTTGAAGGGAAGGATCAATCCTGTCGATTAACAATAATAAAAGGGATGTTGACTTCTGGAAGCTGTGTTGCCAGAGAGAAAAGTTCACTTGTTATCTACTCCAAACTATATAATAGTGAATCCTATTACCCTAGGTTCTCATGAGTAAATAAGGTAGAGATGGTAAAACTACTTCTGACTTGAATATATCTGAAAATATGATGGTGTTTTCAACAGTTTTTAAAGAATAATTCATGTTTTCAATGGATTCAGTTGCGCTTATGAAACCCATTTACCATATCAATGGGAAAACTACCCTGAGCTCATTTAATTTATTGCACTGACTCTGGCTTATTATCCTGAAATATACACAGGGCAGTGAGGTGTTTTTGAGGTTATTAGCACAAGAGACTTGACTGACAATGAGGTCCATAATACATAAAGGTTGCCTTTTCCTCTACTCCATCCCCCGCTCTCCACATCTGAGAATTAGACAATGTCTCTTTTTATTTTTCAGAACAGGCTAATTCCTGTTTTGACAGCACATTCCCCCAGTGTAAATAATTCAACTGACATTCAGTATCTTTCAGGTATCTTGCTCCTTTACCAATTAACAAGACACAGCAAAACACCTTGTGCTGCCAAGTAAACAGCCAATGGTGGAAAGGCAATTTACCACTGTCAGAGGGAAAGGCAAAGGACTTTGAAATCCTGAATGCCCTAAAACTGAGAATCAATCCCCTTCCTTCTCCCAAAACATGAAATTGACTGATTTTAGTTTAAATTAATTATTCTCTTAAAAGGAAGAGGAAAATATTGGAAAATTTTAAGGTCACAAGGGGAAAATGCATTACTCCATTTGCCCTTTTAAAATCATAGCAAATGTCAGAGTTGAACCTTTATAACTTAACAAGTTTGAGCCCTTGAGTTGCCATCCTTGCCCAAGGTCATGTAGAAACAAGTGCCAGAAGGAGAATTCTAAAACATGCCTTCAGATCCCTTTCTAATCACTTCCATACATCCATTTACTGATACTGATAATTACTGATGACACATTACACAAATTGCTGAACTATATACTGCAAATAATGTCCAACATAAATAATTATAATAACAATATACTAAACAAATGAGGAGACTAAGACCTCAAAAATTGTGATCGATGATAATGATGATAATTTCCACATTCACATATCCCTTTTCATGTGGCAACCTGGGGAGTATATCATTATCACATTATATAGGAGTGAAATAGAAAGGCTCAGAGTGCCTTACAGTCGGTATTAAAAGTAGACCCCAATTTTTGGTGCAATGATCCAGTAATTGGCACTTGGAATAAACTTTAGGCTGAAAATAAATTAGAAGACTGCTTTTTTGGAAATTACATTGGATTTAAGGACAGCAGATCTGGGTTTTGGTATAAATTGTGCCAATTACCAGTCATGTATTCATTGGTCATTTAATATCTCCAGCATGTCATTTTCCTTCTCTACAAAGCAAGAGGATGTCACTCACTTTACAAGGCTGTTTAGAGAAACATAATGAAATCAAAGTTTTTATTATTAAGTGTTCACCAATCAATTTTAAAGATGAAGAAAATGAGAAGCACTGATTTTTTCCCTGGTTACAACAGTTAAGTGTCAAAGGGAGAATGAGAATTTGGGTCTCTTGATTACAAGTAAAACATGTTTCCCTTGCCATCTGGGTCATCCTGTGCTTGCATTTATGCATAATTAATGATAATAATAATTAACATTTACATAGTGTTGTACTGTGTGCCAGGCACTGTGCTAAACATTTTCTAGTTATGAACTCAATATGCACAATAACCTTGGGAAGTAGAAGCTATTATTATTCCCTTTTTATAGATGAGAAAGTGAAGCAAAGAGAGGATCACACAGTAAGAGCCAGAGGTTGGATCTGGATTCAGTTTTTTGACTTTCCAAGGTCGATTACACCATTAGTTGCCTGTAAGAATATTGACAGGTTTAGAAAAGGGTTGGGGTGTGGGATTTGTAAAAGGCAGGAAGAATGAAAGCTAGCTCACCTAGAACCCTGATGACTTTGGAATCCTGGAGCATGGAATTCCCACAGGAGGCTTGAACGGTTACTCGGACTTCACCTGTTTCTGAAAATCGCGTGACAAGAAAATTATCCAGAGAGAGAAGTGGCTGGAATAAAAGGAAAAAATACTGTCAGCCAGGGTTGAAACACAAGAATCACAAAGACCAACTAGAAAAAACCTTAGAACATGGAACAAACTGGCTGGATGGTACCTTAGAATCTAGATTCCAGAATGATAGCAATGAAACAGATTCTAGTGATCCAGCATTTAGCATAGTGCCTGGCATACAGTAGTAGGCGTTTAATAAATGCTTGTTGACTGGAGAACATCAAGTCAAAGTTTATTTTATTTAGAGCTTATTTACACAGAACTTTTTTATATATTTTTTTAAAATTAGGAAACCGAATATTAAGGGGGGGAGAAATGTTCCTTCCCTTAGGCTACATGACTAATGAGTGACAAAATACAAATGAGAACTCAGATCTCCATTTTACTGTATTGCTTCCTAAAGGAAGAAAGCTTTGACAATGGAAGGACTTAGGGTGTTAAGGTTGATGATGGTATGGGCAACTGTTATTTTTTTAATTGGGAACAATGTAAAAATATCTTAAAACCAGAGGGCAGAGTTTCATGAATCTCTCTCACAGGGAATGATGGAGTTGAGCTGACTGTCCAAGATATGATTATTATTATCAGCAAATCAGCGCCTAGCCTGCAATTTAATTTGAGAGTTTACTGAAGCACTGAAATGTTGTGTCTTTACCACAGTCATACAGCCATTATAGATCAGGGATGTATATTGAACCCAAATCTTGCTGAGTCCAAGCTAACTCTTCTTTAGCTTCCACTCTATATATGGTTTTAAGGTCCCATTCCATTTAAGACATTTTATATTTATTTCCAAGGTCCCTTTCAACTCTGTTATTTGATTAACTATTCTGAGAAATGAACATGAATAGTGATATTATTTTTCTTATTCCTCTACTTTTTTTTTCCTCTTCCACATGTCGATAAGTTAGGTGTCCTTGAAATTCCTAATAGAGAATAAAGTGTTTCTTTGTATACAAGAGGATAGCTGAACAATAGGTCCAAACATAGAAGATCCCAGCAGCTGAGACTCTCTTAAGGCCAAGTGGCCATGATTTTCTAATTTGTCTGTTGCCATGTGTTACTCTTTAATGGGAATATGCCATTCCTTGGCAGCACCCAGAACTTCCAAGCTTATTGGCATTGTGACATCCCACCTGCCTCACTTCTTGGTACCTTGTGGAAGATCAAAAATACATGCTAAATTGGATTATATGAACTAAGAGATCCTTTGCAACTAACTCTGAGCCTATATCATTCCATGACAGGGTACTGTTTACTAATTTACTAAGATCATTGATATTAACTTGGTGGCAAAGATAATGACTTATTGTATGAAGAGAAAAGCATTATATTTCAAGTCAGAAGACTGTGTGACCTTGGATAAATAATTTAGTTTCCCTGAGCCTCCGTTTTCTCAATTTTAAAATATGAGGGTTGAATTAGATGCCTCTAAGGTCCCTTCTGCTTCTAGATCTATGACCCCGTGATTTCAACTATGCTATTTCCATCTTGTATGACATCAGATAAGTCACTTGTTCAGAGAACAAGTCACTTGCCTCAATTTCCTCAAATGAAAATTAGAGATATGAACTAAGTGATCTTTTAGCCCTCTTCCAAATCTAATAGGATACAACCACAAGGTCTAGTTATCCCCAAAGGGCTGGTGGAGAGTGTTGGATTTGGAGTTAGGAGTTGTAGTTACAAACCTGGGTTTTGGAACTAACTAGGTCTGTGAGCAGGGTCAATCATGGCATTTCTGATTTTTTGTTTCTATATCCATAGTATAGGATAGCAACATTAACTATAAAAGAGTTGTTGGGAGGATCAACTGAGACACTCTATGTAAAGTACATTGAAAACTTTAAAATGCCATGTAAATGTCAGCAATGATGGTGATGGTGAAGATTCTAAGGATTGGGAAGAGTTCATTGAACTTAAGAAGGTATTATACTCTTCACTTCAAGCCAAGAAGGAAATAGTGATTCATAATCTCAAAGGATGCTTCATCTCCCTTTTATACCCTTCCTCAAGTCTTTCACCTCTGTGATTAATATTTTACAAAGCTATCAAATTAATCTTCTTTAAACATAGGTTTGACTTCAACAAGACACTATTAAATATTTTTCATTGGCATCTGCACACAGGCCAAAAAGCCAACATGGAGGGCATTCAAGACCCTCCATGATCAAGTCTTAGCCTTCTTTTTGAACCTTATTATCCACTATTCTTTTACAGTTACATGAATTCTCTGCTCACTGACTCCCCATCTCATAGATGGTGAGCATCTGATATGCTTAACCCCTTTCTCTCTGCCAGAAAGTTCTTTCTTCTCTGACTTTCTAATTTCTACTTATTTCACAGGATCACTTGAGACCCCATCACCTCCAGAAAGTCTTCCTGACCATTCAAGACCACAGATCTTCCCCACTCTTCTATTGGTTTGGTGGCACACTGTATAGAAAACCATATCTTGAGTCAAGAAGGCCTAAATTCAAATCTATATCAGATACCTGTATGGCCTTGGCCAAATCACTTAACCCTAACCTCTATTTGTTTCAGCTTCCTCATTTCTAAAATTTGATATATTAATAGCGACAGGGATGTTGTGAACATCAAATGAGATAATATTTGTAAAAAGTGCCTAATATAGTGCCTGATACCTACATATAGACATAATACATATGTACATAAATATATGTAAAAATAATAATTACACATATACATATATACTCTATTTTCTTTTCCTTCCTCTTCTGATGTACATCATTTATTATCTCTAACCCTTATTTGATAGCATTGTGGATCATTATGAATTGTGGATAATCTTTTCACTTCTAAATAGCTCATCTTTTCATGTGGAGTATAAGCCCTTTAAGAACAGAGTCTGAATCCCACTTCTCTCTAATTATCTTCAAAGCACTCAGAGCCAGGGGTGTTTGTAAACTGACCAAAAGAAGCCCAAGGTGTACCTGTAAATTATTTCCTATCCACCAGTAGAAGACTGTTAGATTGGGGTTCTGGGGCAGCAGAATGGCAGTGAGATTGACTTCCTGGTTTACTCCAATAACAGGAACCACTTCAAGGTGTAAAGCCCGTAGAGGAGCTGGGGAGATTAAAAAAAAAGTCATTAGTCAAAGAGTCATTGATTTATGGAGTCATTTTGTCCTTCCTCCTGTTCTATACCATGTTTTCTCAGTTAAGGGACTAGCTTACATTGGGTCTTTTCCCAGAATGTACCAATGAAAAGGCTATTGCTGCCTCCAGGAGGTGTCATTTATCTAGTTAAATAAAGATCACCGAATTAAAAAAAAAGAGGAAAAACTATTTTTATGTTCAACTAAAGTCACATTGAGTCTTACTCATGTAGCAATGTAACTGCTATGAGGCAGTGTGATTTAGTGGAGGAAATGACTTGTGTTAAGTTCTGTCTCTGCTATTTAGTACCTGTATGACTGGGCAAAGCACCTTGAGTCCTACTCTATGAAATGAGAGGCTTGCAACAAAATGATCTCTAAGACCCTCTCTTGCTCTAAATGACATGATTACTTGCAACATCTCCTTTTGAAATAAGGTTGTTGCTTTCACATGATAAGTAGAGGATCCTAAAATCTTGGATTTGGAAATGGCTTCAGAGATCAACTAGTTCATCCCCAAAATTAATCATGAGTTTCCTTCTACACAACATAACAAGTGAACATCCTACCTAAAAACCTCTAGTGGCAGAAAGGTCACTATCTTCTGAGGCAACCCATTTCATGTACACATTTTACTGAGGGCTACTTCTTTGTAACTTCTCCCTTTTGTTTCTAGAAGTTTAAACATCACTGTAATTCCATGATATTATGTCTACCAAAGTCCTGTTTATTGTCATAGAAGACTATGGAGGTCATTATCAGTTCTCCTTTTTGGAACTTGTCACTTTGTAAAGTCTTTCACAATTAGGTATTAATTAGGCAGTATAGTTAGTGAAGTGGAGAAAGTACTGGAGATGTCTGCTCACTGGCATTTACTAGATGTGTGCCCATGGGTACATAATTAGACCTTCTGAGTCCTAATTGCTTTGAAAGGGTGATGATAATATCCATGGTGGTTAATTCACTGAAATATGGTGAGGAACAAACGAGAGCAGGCACATGACATACTGTGCAAACCTGCATCTGATATACAAATGCCAATGGTGATTATTGTTATCATTAGCATGTATCCTAGATATCTCTGCAATGAGTTCTCTGATACCTCATAAAGTATTTTGTAGGGAAAACAATATGCAGAATAGATTTTCAGTAATTTAACTTTAATTGATTTTTATTAAATTAAAATTGCTTTACAGAAGAATAACAATAGTTCATGTTTATGCATTGCTTTATAATTACAAAGTACTTTGCATATAACATCTTTTTCCCCCTCACAATAGTTCTCTGGGATAGGTAGGATAAGAATTATGATCCTAATTTTACAGAAAAGGAAACTGAGGCTCAGAGATAACATAATATTTTTAAATGTAATAAAAGGAGTTTTATCCTACAGTAACAAAGTAAGCCCCATAGTTGAAGGATAGTTGCTAAAGACTGAGATACAAGGACCTCAAAAGATCTGGGTTTTTGTCACCTTGGGGAACACTTGCTGTGGCAACTTCCTCTATGAATGTGGATTGTAATTCTTCTATGACTTAGTGAAAAAGTCTTAGGAAGTTGAATACAGAGTTTGTGACTTATTTTGAATTTCAATAATTAATTAATTAATACCATAGGCAGGATTTGAATATAAGTCAGTGGAATATAAGCCTCAGGTCTGGAGTCAGGAAGACCTGAATCCAAATATAGTCTCAGACTCTTACTAGCTGTGTGATCCTGGGCAAGTCACTTAACCTTTTTTGTCTTTGTTTCTTCATATATAAAAATGAGTTGGAAAAGAAAATTCAAACCACTTCTGTATCTTTTTCAAGAAAACCCTGAATGGAATCACAAAGAGTTGGACATGTCTGAACAACAACAATTTCCTAACTCTAAGTCCAGTATTCTTCCTACTAATTCATCTGTCATGATGAGATAAAGGAAGTCATTCCTTCTCTTAAAAATGATAGCTTTTTCACTGGCTTTATGAAAGAATAATGAAGTAAAAAGAATTCTGGGCTTGATCTGAAAAGAGGGGGTTTTCAATTGTGACTTTGACAAGTATTGAATAATTAGTTGTTTTACCAGGGTAAGGATGCTCCCCCTCTACCCTTCCCTTTGGCCTCCTAGGGGCCCCAGTCTCCTCCTGTATAAAATAGAGAAAATGATGCTGTTTTTACCTCATATGGTATGTCATAAGGAAAGTGCTTGCTAAACTAGAAAGTGTTTTGTAATTGTGAGTTGCTGATAATATTAAAGCCTCATTGAATCTGTTTCTCTGGGAAAGGCTTTCCTTAAATACTGTCCGTGATACTACCTATTTCTTATGTTTTCACTGAGGTGTAGTCCTTTTCTGACATGTTTATAAGAGGGAAAGTAGTAGCTGTCTGCAAGCTTTCAGAAGGGTTTAATGCTTTTTTGACTGATGGATTTTGGTGCAATTTTACGTGTTGATTGGTTTTTGAGTAGATTCTCTTGATTTTATACATGTGCATATTACATATAGATATATACTACACAAAAATATAAGATAGTAAATAATAAGATAATTATATAAATAATTATATGTGAAGCTATTGCTTTCACACACTTACTTATAATACAGTGAATAAAGACATATGTATATACATATGCATAGACCCACTATGTATGTATACTCACATCTACATTTAGGTACATGCACATATACACATGTGTACATATGTCACATTCTTGCTCCAACAACTTAACTAGTTCTGTGACCTTGTAGGTCCTATAATGACCTCTGGTCATATTTGATATTTCCTTGCATAGTAAATGGCAACTTCCAATGTCTATTTTTCACCCTGAACAACACAACCTAGATATACATATCTTTACTCACAGACCACAAACATTTTTTTTCCTGCATAGATGTTATTTCCATTAAGAGCATAGTGTTAAGTATGGCCAATAAAACAGAATAAATATGGATCTCTTGCTTCCAAATAAAAATCTTTCAGTGTATTTCTACTGTCTATGGGCAGCAAAACTCCTTTACCTGATGTAAAGAACCTCCCAAATCTGTCCTGATCTCTCTAACCTTGAAATATACACAGACCATTCCCCATGTCTAGAATTTATTTCTTTGAGAATCAGTTTAGATGTGATCTTCCCCTATCCACTAACTAATATCCCTCTACCCTTACATTTGATCAGAGCTCTTTGTCTGGAGCTCTCCTTTGTCCTGATCACACATTGCTTTGTAGATACTTATCTTTTAAACTTTTGTATTCCTATTGTTAGATTTTAAGCTCTTTGAAGTCAGGGACTGGGCCATTTTTGTACTATTCTTTTTCCAGTTTTGAATGCAGGGTTGGTATATAGGGAAAAAATAAATATGTATTGAATTGATATGAGCCTGCTTTACTCAGTCAGAACATTTATTTATCATTTCCATCACTGTTTTATTATGCTTTTGTAAGCCGTCCAGATAACAGCAATGGAGTAATTTGCGACACTGATACTGTCTCTTTCTACAAAGTGCACCAGGCTAATGAAGTCATCAGACTTCAGGGTTCAGTATCCAAACGTGTTTGAAAATTTGGCTAGAATAGCAACATTATTGGGCCAAAAGCATGCCTGGGGATTTGGCCTTACAGATTAAAGGGTGAGGACAGTAGATTTTCTGTCTTTCTGTTGAAACAAGGAAGTTCTGCTGGCAGTTTCAATGGGATCCTGCTTTTCACACATAAAACCTAGCTAAACACAGCTGGCCTCTGATCAATAGAAACACATGTTTCCATAGGAAATCATCTGGACAATAATCTACAAGGCCTGAATATACCCTACACAATTTACAATCAATCAATACAGTTTCCTCAAATGAGTTAAGGATGTAAAAAGAAATCAAGAATCCCTACCCCATAGCCAAAGAATGTTCTCATTTCCTTCACAGTTCATGACATCTTATCCACAATGTCAGCTCACATGATTTTGTAAGATCATAATTTGGAAGTGACCTGTGAGTCCAATAAACCCAATCTCTATATTTTAGAATTAAAGAAAGTAAAATCCAAGGAGTTGAAATAACTTGTAAAAGGTCACTCAAGCAAAAGCTGGATTTGAACTCAGACTAAAAATACAATACTTTCCCCACTATCACATTGCCTCCTTAAGATTTCAAAACATGGAAGACTTTTGCAGGAGGTAAACTTTTAAACTCCCACACTGATGCAAATATGGACAATTCCTGAATCCATTTTATTGTTTTAAAAAGTATCTTTCTGAAAAGATAGATAAAATGGACAGATGTTCTTCTTGTTTACCCCTCACTAATCTTTGCAGAGTAAAAATGAATCAGCACAGAATCTGGTTGAATGGAAGCAGCAGAGCTAATGAAACCTGGGTGTGAAGACTTCAAATAGAGATGGGATGAGGGAGATTTGAATAATGTGTCAAAGAGAGAAAGAAGAAAACTTGAATGGAAGTTACCCCATGTAATAAGATCTTTGTTAGCGTTCCTGCCCAGGCTCTTAGCAGTTATGTTGACAATTGCTCCCATCCTACTAGAGTGCATGCTAGGGTAGTCATCACCTCTTGTGCTCTTCTCAAATTTGTGGGGGATGTATTTCTAAAATAAGCATGTCCCTATTACTTATCCTGGTCCACCCACACATATAATACATATTTTTGTGTATTTGTATAATTGTGCACATAACACTAAATAAATGCTATGCTCAGATTTTCTGCAAGACTTGAATACAAAGCATGACTATATTCAGAGTAACATGATAAATATTCTTAGGATTTGAAGGACAGTTGATTTCATGGTAGAAGAACCATAATACCAAAGAGAAGAGGTATACGTTTCCTCAAAAGACTGACATTATCCTGTAATTGTTGCCATCACCAACAATTAGCATTAGTATTGTGATATACACAGGACTTTATATATTAATCATTTAATCTTCATAGTACCTCTGTGAAGTCAGTGCTACTATTATCCACATTTTACAAATAAAAAATTGAGGGTAGGAGAGGTTAAGGAACCTGCCTGAAATAATACTGCCAGTAAGTATCTGAATGAAAGCATTAGAAAATCTAGAGCAGGGGCAGCTAGATGGTGCAGTAGATAGAATACCAGCCCTGAAGTCAGGAGGACTCGAGTTCAAATCAGGCTTCACACACAACACTTCCTAGCCTTGTGACCCTTGGAAAGTCACTTAACCTCAAATGCCTCAGCCAAAAAAAAAAAAAAAAAAAAATTCTAGAGCAATTAGATAGAACCTGGGACTTAAAGTTGGGAAGATATAAGTTCATATCTGGCCTGAGACACTAGCTTGTGAAGAGGTCACTTTATTTACTTCAGTTTTCTTATCTACAAAATGAGCAGGAGAAGGAAATGGCCATTCAATTAAAACTTACCAAAAAAAGTCTAAGTAGAAGTAATGAAGAATTGGACACAACAGAAATCAATCAACAAAAACAACAATCAAAAAAACCGAATTAAAGTTTGAAAAAGTCAACTTACAATTCACTTGAACAAAGAGCACTGCTTCCTCATAACCAGCAGCATTCTCTGCTTTGACAAAGACACGGTAAATTCCTGGATTCTCATAGCGGTGCCGAATAGGTTCCCCAGTCACAGTGAGGTTCACGTAGACAGCCTTAAAGCCATCACCAAGGTCCACCAGGTACTTTGTATTAAGAACATCTCCCTTGGAGAGAAAAATCAGAAACAATTTAGATTTTGAGTAAATTAACCATATTATGTGTTTATATAATTCCACTTATACATCCTTTATTTTCCTGACATACCTTTTTCCCCAAATCATTCTTTACACCTTGAATTTCATCTTTCTATAATTCTATTAATCTGACCCATCCATTAATGCTTCATCTTTCATGAAACAGTGCCTGAGTCTTCCTTTTCACTTATGAAGAATCAAAGCATTGCTTTTGTGGACTTTGTACTGTTTCATTGGATTGCATCTTATTTAACTTCTAAGCCTAATATCCATTACATTGTGAGCTCCTTAAGGACAAAGAACCAGTAATTGAATATATGGCCTTCCTCACACTAGGTATTCAATGATTATTTGTTGGATTGGATTGAATTTTGTTACTTCTCCCAGCCAAAATTAGGGTTGTGTTCAACACTATTTGGATCCCCAATAAAGGATTTTTTTTTCCTTTTAGACCCACCCTCTGATTTCGTTTAGTCTTGATCAAATTCTTTAATACTTCTGAATAAGGACTCAAGTATATGGATAAGTTTACATTTCTGTGACTTTATAATTAAAGTTATATAATCTTCTTTGATTCTCACAACAACCCTGTGTGTTAGGCAGCACAGACATTACTATTTTATAAATAAGGAGGGGCAGCTATGTAGCATAGTGATAGAGTTCAGGGTCTAGAGTCAGGAAGTTTCATCTTTGAGAGTTAAAAAATGATCTCAGACACTTGCTAGCTGGGATCTGAGCAAGGCACTTTACCTTGTTTGCCTCTGTTTCCTCATCTGTAAAATGATCTGGAGAAGGAAATGACAAACTTCTCTAATATCTTTGGGAAGAACATTCCAAATGGGGTCAGACACAACAATAAAAAAAAAATAGGATCAGTAAGAGGAAATGCCTTGCCCATAGTCATAGACAACGAAACCAGTATTCTTTTTACCAAGTCATTCTGCTTATACCTAATTCATAACATGTCTACTGAAGGATTTTAGCAATAATGCCTTGAAAAAAATGGTTTTCTAAACCATTTACCATAAATAAAGAAAAACATTATTCTTTTTCCTTTATAATGCCATGGTTTGTTGAACTTCCTTTTATCTTGTCATACACTGTAGTAGGAACAATGCCCAGGATACAGAGGTAAATTGCAATAAAGAACTTCCACACTTATCAAAAGCTCAGCATTTAATCACCCACAAAAGATGTTTACTGCCTCATATACTTCCTTGCCGTGAACATTATCCTTTAAATAACCATATTATCCATATACAGATGGGGGAAATTGAGTGACGGAATCAGTAACTCATACAATTTTTCAGGGTGGAACAATACTCATTTTCTCCAGTGTGCCTACATAGCTAGACCAAATGGTAATAATAAAATATTAAAATAGCCCCTGAAAGTCCATGTTGCTACTTTATTCTTGTTTGTATTCACACAATGTTAGTGCTGGAAGGGCCCATAGGACAGAATATGAAGAATTGGAAAGGACTTTACAACATAGGCAAATATTAGAGCTTGGGAGATATAGTAGATTAGTACAATGAACATTGGAACCATAAGGGTCCTTAGAGATTATATATTGTCCAATTCCTTTGTTCTGCAGCTAAGGAGATGAGGTTCAGAATGGAGAAGCAGCCTGGCCAAGATAAGATAACTGCTTAGTACAGAAGATGGGATGAGAAGAGGTTCTCTTGACTACTAGTTCCAATTTTGTACTAGCTCTCTATAACATTACCAAGTAACAGGTAAATAAAAGACAATGTTCATTCAGTTGTGGTGAGACAATTGTATTGGGATATATGATCAGGGCAGCATGATGGAAGAGATAGTGAAAATGAAACAATGTTTTCCCCCAGATACCTCCCTCTTCAAAACTTATCTCTTTCTACTGAAACTATTGAACCACTTTCCATTCTTCTGGTCAACCTGGTTTTCCATTTTGGGATCCTTCACTCCTTATGCCAAGAAATTGCCATATCTTGTCATTTCTACCTCCAAAACCTTTTTTCTCATCCATCCCCTTCTCCATCCACTTATGCTGCCACCAGCCTAGCTCAAATTTTTATCATCCATAGAATTAGAGGCAACTAGATGGTGCAGTGGTTAGAGTGCTGGAACTGAAGTCAGGAAGACTTGAATTTAAATTTGGTTTCAGACACATATTAGCTGTGAGATCCTGGGCAAGTCGCTAATCTGCTGCCTCAGTTTTCTGAACTAAAAAATGAGGATAATGATAGCACCTACTTCCTAGGATAGTTGTGAGGATCAAATGAGAAAAGAATTGTAAAGTACTTAGCATAAGCTTGACACATATTAAGTGAAGAATGAATGTTCACTGTCTTCTCTCTTCCTCCCTCTCCCTATTAATTCATTCTCCAGTCTGCTAAAAAGTGATTTTCTGAAATTACTGATCTGACCAATTCCATCCCTACTGCATCAATCCTAATGACTTACCCATTACCCCATATTTTACTTTGGCATATTTTGTACCCAGCGCCTAGAATTCAGTTCCTCTTCAACTCCTTTTGGAGGCTTTTCCTAATCTACCTCCCAACAAACTCAGTGCTTTCTCCTTCCTCTTCAAAAGATAATATACATACTTATCTCTCTATATGTTCTATTTCTGTCCAGATAGGAGGAGTAGCCAGAATGAACAGAGATGGAATATGGAGTGTCTTGTGAGTGGGACAATGAATAAACACGTATGGCTGGATCAGAGAGTGGATATAATTTCCTCATACACTACAATTCAACTTCTGTTTCTATGACTTCTGTCACCCTTCCTTTAACTGCCCTCTCCTCCAAGACTGAAATGTTTCCCTTTTTCCTTCTGTATCTTGGAATCCTTGGTTCTTGACAAGATTCAGTTCAAGTGCTATCTTCTCCACAAAGCCTTTCCTAATTTTCCCATTTGCTAGGGCCCTTCTTCCTAAAATGAACTTATACCCATTTTATGTACACATACAATGCTATGCTTATTCATATATACACATGTTATGTCTCCCATTCAAATGTAAACTTCTTGAGGAAAGGGAGTATGCCACATTTTTTATCTTTGTATTCCTGAAGCTTAACACAGTGCTTGGTACATAATAGAACTTACATATGCTTGATGATTGATTTGACTCCCTACTTTCCTTTAAGGCTCAGCTCAAACGTTTTTATGTGAAAGTTTTCCTGGTCTCCAAGTTGCTAATGCCTTCTTTCCCAAATTATCTTGCATTTATTTTGTATATATTACATTTTGTCTTATTCTGCTGAGAACCAGGCCACCATGCTATGGATACTTCCCCCTGTTTCCATAATTCCCTACAGGTAGCCTCCTCTTCTCATTTTCCTTTTTAGTGTCCAAAGCTTTATGTGTGATCTTCTTTCAGTAGATTCAATGATTGACTTGTTTCCTTATATTTGTATCCTTAGGGAGCAGAACACAAAATAAGTGCTAAATAAATGCTTGTCCCATCTATTATTATCTATCCATCTATCTAAATTTTATATGCTGTCTCCCAAATAGAACCTCACATGCAGGACTTATTTCACTTTTGTCTTAATGCTCACTGCAAGTGTCATGGACATTATAGCACATAGTAGGTAGTTTGATTGACTGAGTGATGTGAATCTTTCCTCACTTAGTATAGGTGATTCTAGTTATGTCCATCCTTCCTCCCTTCACCTCCTCTATCATCATCAACATCCATAAACTACCATTGAACATCAATCAACCTATATACTACATTCCATGTTAAATGCCAGCAACATATATATATATATATATATATATATATATATATATATATATATATATATATATATATATATATAAGCATGGTCTATGTTCTCAAGAATGTGTAATTTTATGGAGTTTTCTCTTACCCTACACATGAGAATATTAGGTAACAGTACTTAATAAGGTTGTAAGGATCAAATGATTCATTAATGTATATAGTTTACAAACCTCAAAATGCTACATAAATAGAATTTATCATAAATGATAATAAGAATTAATAAAATCTTTTCTACTATTCAATAATGGATATTTTAGGTGTCTTGTTTATCTAAATTCTCCTTTCTATAATGTCTGTATCAAAAGAAACAAGGGCACGTGGAAGCTTCAGCAAAATTTCACCATGTCTAAGGGCACGTTTTGTTCCTTTCTTTAGGCAGTGGTGTCTATAGGCAGGGGAACCAGAGGGAGGGTAGATCAAGGGTAATCCTTTCACTGAGCAAAATCCCTTTTTTAAGTTCAAACCCTCTTAGAAGCCCGTGAGTTTCAGCATTAAGTCTGCCTTTGGTTTCTCTTGTGGGGATGCAAAGACATGTCTGATATTCATTTCAATCTATAGGTGGCAGCAAATTGTTATGTTTCTTGTACATTTTCTTTCTCAGTTGTATTTAAGAGGTAAAAATCAATGGAAAAAGTTTATTATCTGCTAGGGGACATGCAAGTCCTCCTCAGACCAAGACTGGAAAGATAGTAGGGAACTTCCACTAATTCTAGGGACATGACTTCAGGAAGCTGTAGTAACTGGACATAGCCTATGTGGTCAGATCATATTTGAGATGGGTTCAAAGAATCTGAACATATTAGATTTGAGATCAAAGAAAATTAAAGCAGAAGACATGGAATGTAGTCATGGGAGGGGATTCTGAGGTAATCAAATCCTACAATTGTATAAGAAACAAGTCTCCTCTTTGTCATATCTGATAAGCATTCATCCAGCACCCAAGGGATGATCTCCAATGACAGGGAACAAGACATCCACAGAGGTAGCCCATTTACTTTTTGGACATTATTGATCGCTAAGAATCTCTTAATATTGAGTTGAAATTTGTCTTCCCATAATTTTTACCATCCTTTCCAAGGAAGGCTATGGTCTGTAGCTAAGCAGAATTCTACATTTAGTTAGTCAGGTGACACAGTATATAGACTTCTGAATTTGAAAGCCAGGAAGATCTGAATTCAAATCCTAATTTGGTATGATCCTGAGAAGCTCAGTTAATCTTCTGGGCCTTATTTCCTTATCTGTAAAATAGGAATGATAATAGTATTTCCCCTTACAGAATTTTTGTGTAGCCCCAAGGAGATGACAGACAATGCATTTTGCAAACTTTAAAACACTATTTAAATGTGTGCTGTTATCATTATAAATGCAAAGAAAAATCTAATAATGAGAACTCTCTGGAATGGAATGTCAATTAGTGCCTTAGGAGGTAGTAAGAACCTCATCACCTGGTTAAGAATGAATAACCACCTGTTGAAGGCCGAATAGAGGAGGCTCCTTTTCAGTTATAAGTTGAACTCTCTTATCAGTTAAAGTGTCTCTCAACTCCAAAATCCTTTGAGGGTAAATGACTTGCCAAAGGTCACACAGATAGTTGGTTGTAGAATTAGTACTCAAAGTGGAGTCTCCAGCCAGGAAATTGAGTGTTATTTCCTCTACATTATGAAAATCTTTCCTTTTATCATTCCTAGTCAGAGATATGTTTTGGCAGCTGCCCTTGGCAATGAAAGTGATAGGTGGGACTCTAGAGTATTGGAAGCTGAAGAATAAAAGTACCATTCCTTCAAAATATAGGCTCAATTCCCCTGAAAAATAGCTGTTTCTTGGTAGAATCACAATGATGAAGAAAGAAAAAAACTGAATATGTCAACATAAAATGAGGGAATAACCCTACCATTTCCCTCCAGCAACATCAAAATAATCAGGCTGTAAGGACAGGGATAGATATTGGACCTGGGTTTTCATTTGTATAATGAACTCTCAAGTGAGGAAACTCCCCCAATGCAGGTCATCATCATTTCTGCAACTTAAGAGTTTTTGCCTAGATTTCTGAAATGTCATGTGACTTACCCAGGGTCATACAGCTAGGTTGTGCTAGAACTCCCAAGTGAGGAAACTCCCTCTTCCAATTTGTCAGCATCACCTCTGCAACTTATAGTTTTTTCCTAGGTCTCTGAGATGTCCAGGATCACAAACTTAGGACGTGTCAAGGTGGAACTTAATTCAGGTCTTCCTGTCTCCAAGGTTGGCTATACTGCCTCTTATGGGAGTAGTTTTACTAATGTTATTACAGATATTCAGACTAATATTATCCCTCTGAAACCAAACTGGTAAAACTGTAGTCTCCTTAATATACTTCATACTAGATAATCTAACTCCTAACTTGTGAATGTCATTTTCACAACGTGACCCTCTTGACTCTTATTTCTTATCTCTGCTCCCACAGCTTCCTTCAAATCTGAGTTAAAATCCCACCTTTTACGAGGAATTTTTGTAGATTCCCTTTAATCTAAGCATCTTTCTTCTGCAATTTTCTTCAATTTCTCCTGTATATACCTTATGTGTATATAGAGGTATGATTTTTTTTTTTTTTTTTTTGCCTTTTTCTGTAGTCCTATTGCAGAACACAATGTTTGGTACATAGAAGGTGCTTAATAAATGCTTGTCAACTTATTTTGAAATGAAAAAAAATATAAAGACATAAAATAGATAGTATAGTATAAGTATACAATAAAACAAATAGATTTTACTCTTTTACTAATATTTTCCTCTAATTCTGAAGTGTGCAGATTCTTAAAATCTATGCAAACTTAATAAAAGTGGTATTGGGTCCTAGAGGATGACAGGATACTGACTTGGTGATGGAAAGGAACTGAGAAAGAACATTTAATTTGAACTCATCATTTTCAAAGATGAGAAACTGAGACCTCAAGTGATTATATGAACCTGCCTAAGGGTAATGTAGATAAGAAGCAGCAGGTCATAGCTCCTCTGACTTAAAACTCACCATATTTTCTTCTGTGTCATTCTGTTTCCCTTTGGTACAGTGGAAAGGACGCTGGCTTTGCAGCCAGAAGGCATGAGTTAGCATCTTACCACTTCCATTTGTTAAGCAAGGCACTTTACTTTTCCATGCCTCAGTTTCCCCATATGTAAAATATAGGTGGTAAGACTTTCACTGCCTATCTTATATATGTCATGAGCATGAAGAAGTCATAAAACAAAATGCATTATTACTATTAAGGACTGGACAAAGT
>JAJPUD010019339.1:0-26750 GCA_023553655.1 Myrmecobius fasciatus
AAGAAAGAAAGAAAGAAAGAAAGAAAGAAAGAAAGAAAGAAAGAAAGAACAAAAGAAATAAAGAAAGAAAGAGAAAGACCCTTCCCCTCCCTCCAACACCTCTTCCTTCTCGCCTCTGCTGCCCAGATTTTTTTCCTCTTAGGGACTTGGCTCCAATTCTTGAAGTGGAATTCTTCCAACAGCTAGTCGTCAGGTCTACCATTTGACTGAGTTTTCCTTTCATACATAGGACCAGATGTCTGTCAGATTCTTCTAGCCAATCCCAAGATATTTTCTATTCAACTCTCTGTGCCTTCATTCAATGATCCAAACAAAGTAATGCTTTCAAGTTGAGTAAAGACTTATTTACATTTAGTTCATGATTGATTGATTCATTCAAGGTGTCAGGACCTTCTCTGAGCATTAGCATGAGTATAAGGCACAGATAGAAAAATGGACTCAAAATGGTGTCCTCAAGGCCATTTAATATGAAATCATGGAGGATGCTTAGTTTGAGAAGAAAAGTTTTAGGAAATATATGATAATTCACTTTGTATATTCAAAAGGCTGCCACTTGAAAGAGGAATTGTATTTATTCTGTTTGTGCGTAGAGACCAGAAAAGTCAAATTTAGGCCTGATACAGGCAAATTTGCTAAAAACTTGCAGCTATCATGAGCTACCTTGGAAGAACTGAGTGCCCTTTCATTAGATGTCTTTAAACAAAATGTTGGAAGAGTATTTGTAATCTCTGTGACTTTGGACAAATCATTTTTCTCTTCTGTAAAAAGAAAAGAGTACATTAATTCTTCTTTTCCCGTTATAAAGTTATGAAATTACAAAGCCAAACTACTTTTCAAACAATTACAAAATGCCCAATTGTCTTCTTAGTTGATAGAACCACTTCGTGATTCAGATAAGGAGGAGTCTATAGTTTTCTTTTTTGGATCACAGATGCCTGGTTTGTAAGGCTGTTTCCTCTGACCTCAAATTATTTAGAAGGGCTGCTGAAAACCTGAGAGAAATGCAAATTACAATTTCACTGAATACTAGCACTAACACCTTCTCTCCTCTCTTTAACTCCTCCTGAATTCAGTAAATTCAGTGCTTAATTCAATGTTTCTTGAGCATGATAACTGGTTTTCCTTACCATCCTTGATGGTCTTCTGTTCTAGCAGAGAGAATGTGAGAGGGGTGAAATGGAACAAGTTTCCTTTGAGCAGTTATTCGAATTCAGCTATATTTAAAGACCAGAAATTAAAATCTATGAGAGCACTTAAATGCTATCTAATCCAGCTCTCTCATTTTACAGTTAAAAAAAAAACTGAGGTTTAGAGAGCTTAAATGACTTGATCAAGAGAGATGAACAGGACTAAGAATTAGGTGATTTAGCTCAATTCTCCCTGAGTCTTAGAAAGGTTAAGTAAGCAACCTAAAGTTATCCAGGTAATGTGTCAGAGGTGGGATTCAGATTCTGACTGCCAAGTTCAGCACACTATATTTTTTTTTTAATAAATATTGTTGAATTGAAGAACAATCCCAAATAGGAGAGATAGCTCTCACAGTTACTAGAGAGCTAACCCCAGGATTGCAAGGATCAGGTTTAAATCCTGCCATCCCTGAGATGGGTTCGGTCACCGAACCTCAAAAGGCAGCAGAACCTCAGAACAGAGTCTCAGCAAAGCTGCTTTGATGGAAGGAGTGTCTTCCTCAAGAGCAGATGAAATACGGGTCTAGTTAATGGCACTGAAGACAATTACTTTCATGTCCCTGACATTTCACGCCTTTCAAATCACTGTCCCCATCACAACCATGTGAAGTGCCCTGTGTATGTTAACGGGCAAACATTATCCTTATTCTTCAGATGAGGAGCTTGAGGTTCAGAGAGCCTCAATGAATGGCCCATGGTCATACAGCTAGCGAGCATAAGAGTGAGGTTACCAACTGAGGTTTCCTGGCTCTCCCTCCGACATTCTTTCCACACTGAACAAAGAGGTTGCTTCATGCCCTTCAGGAAAGGGGTGGAGAGTCTTCCTGAATGTGGCTTGGGTAGGAGCCTGCTTGGTGGTTTTAGTTTTTAGTTTTTTTTGGGGGGGAGGTTAAAATAAACCTGTCCTTTAGGCAATATCTTGATGGGGAATTTCAGGCCCTTTGTAAGAAAGTCAAGAGTGGAATTCTCATCTTCAAAGCCAGGATGGAGGCAAAACAAGTCAAATTTTGATTTTCTCAGGGGAAAACTTGGTTGGGGACATGAATCATTGAAATTATTATTGACAAAGAAATGGGGTCTGCCATTTTAGGGTCTGGGACCAAAATAACACTAAATGCCATTAAAAATCAGCTTTGTGTTGTCTGATCATCAGAAGGTTAAGATTAAAGGCAAAATCAATATCAAATTAGAAGAAAAGTTACAGATGATGTATACAACTGCAGCAGCTCCCATCCAACCTACTTTCAGTGAACTGTCGCCTCTGAAACGCGTCCTTCGTTTTGTATTGCCACATTTGTGTACGTGTGTGTAGATCTTGGCAACCCCAAACAGGAGTAGGCTGCAGTGGCCCTTCCTCCCTTTCTGGTCTTCTCACGTCTCACTCCACTCTTTACGCTGTGATCCAGCCCTGCTGGACAACCCACAACACCCTTCTCTCATCTCTGGGCCTCCGCGTCCAGCTGGCCCCCCTCCCTGAAGCTTCCCTCCACACCTCCGCCTCTGGGAATCTCTGATTTCCTTTGAGGCTCTCAGCTCAAGCATCACCTTCTATATATAGCTGTTCCTGATCCCCCCAGCTCCAAATGCCCCCTTCCCAAAATGACACTGTGCCCTTTGTAACAATTTTACTTAATTTCTGCTTCTGTAAGCACGTGCTGTCTCCCCCATTAGACCGAGCTTTTTAAGGGCAGGGTTGTTTTAATGCTGTCATTGATCCCAGGGCTTAGCACAGAGGGAATAGCACTAAGGAGAGCAGGGAACTTGCAAAGTCAGAAAAACCTGGATTCAGATCTTTTCTCTGACCCTCAGACCCCAGCTGAGCAGATAACCTCATTATTCTCTGCCTCAGTCTCCTCATCAGTAAAATGGGAATAATAACACTTGCTTCTAAGGTTGTTGTGAAGCTTACATGTGATGATGTATATAAAATGCTTTGCAAATCTTAAAGCACTGGATGAATGCTATGGTTGCTATAAATTAGCTTATTGGATGTGGATACAAATGACAGGTTTTTTTCCTTTCAAACTTCCTTACTGTATCTGCCCTGTTGGAGAAGCAGAATCAAACTCTTGGGAACAAACTGAACACGTCTTCATCATACAATGGCCTAAGTGTCCAGGACACAACATCCCTCTTTGATTGTGTTTTGATGACAAACAGATGATCATTTGATGTTGACAATAAGTCTCTAGAGTCAAGCTCAGTCTTGTAGTCTCTCCATCGGCTGGATGTCTCCATACCAGAGTTGGGTCTAGATGAAAGGGAGGGAAGGAACAAAGAGTTATTAAGTGCCCACTAAGAGCCAGACACTGGGCTAAGCACTTCACAAACATAATTTCATAGAGAAATGAAGACTTTTCTATCTATCTATCATCTATGTATTTATCTATCTATCTATATATACATCCATCCATTCATCCATCTATTCATCTATCTATCCTTCCTTCCTTACACCCATCCAGCCATCTCTCTCTCTCTTTTTCTCTCTCTCTCTTTCTCTCTTGTCTTTCCTTCATTGCATCCATCCATCCATCCATCCATCCATCCATCTATTCATCTATCTATCTATCTATCTATCTATCTATCTATCTATCTATCTATCTTTTCTTCCTTGCACCATCTCTCTCTCTCTTTCTCTCTCATCTTTCATTCCTTGCATCCATCCATCCATCCACCTATCCACCAATTTATCTATCCATTCATCCATCCATCTGTCATGATGGGCAATTGGCAGCTGGCAGAATGGGTCAGAATACAAAATGATCCCACCAAGCATAGAATTTAATGTAATATGAGAGGGATGAGGGAAAAGCCTCTCACTTGTTCAGGTTCAGGCAGGGCTGGGTACCATTTTATCTAAACAAACAATCCCATCAGCCTCTGCAAGGGCTTGGGCAGACACAAAGTTGGGCTCTTTTTGCCCACATTGAGAGGAAGGCAATTATGGCCAGAATCAGGGAGCACCCCATGGGTGGTGCATCCTGGTCAGATCGCATCTAAAAGTTGTACAGGGAAAGGAGGACAGGGAAAGGGCATCCACCCAGTTCAAGGACTGAGAATCAATTCCCACTCCTTGTATTTACTACCTGTGTTAGCTTTTGAGCACTTTACGTCCATGGGCCTGAACAACAATCCTCCCTGCCTGACTATGAGAAGGGCCATACGGTCACTGACATCTAGGCTTAGTCCTAACGGGTTCTGCCCTCACACACTGCAGGGCTGAGCACGACCTGAGCCTGGCCAGCTTCCCCTGCACTCTGGCCAAAGCCAGGACCCAGGTACTGGGGGCTGCAGAGTGGACCTGAGCTACCAGGAGTACAGAGCTGCCATTTTCCCTGGAGCCAACTTGCTTCCTTCACCCAAAGTCTAGGGCCAAAACTTGTTCTCCAGGTGTACCCTCAGCCCCATTCCCATCAGCCACTGTTTCCTCATCCCAGAAGCTTCCTTGGCTCTCGCCTTACTTTTTTTGGGGGGCTAGAAGTAAAGGTTCCTGGAAAGTCTGCCCTCTGAGGCAATGTGGACAGGTAAGGCGGGAGGGGAGGGAGAAGGCCTGCTCAGGGCCCCTCATCAAGCCTCCAGCGGCTCTCCCTCCTCCACCCTGAGGGTTCTGGGTTCTTCCAAGCAGCTCTGACCAAGGAGCCGGACATGCAGAAATACCAGATGAGTACCTGAGAAGGACCATCCCAGCCCCAAATCACCGGCCCACAGACTAGGGTCTACTCAACTGGGCTGTGGACAGTGAGGGAGGGAGCCCAGGGCAAAGGCCAGTGGGTCCTATGTCACAGAAAGGGTCCCAGAGGGGAGGCGAGGGACTCTGGTTTGGACACAGGAGGACCGCCACCAACTGCAGGACCTTTGGAGCTGATTTCCCTCTTTGGGCCAATGTCTCCCCCTCTGCAAAAGCTTTGGGGTGAAATGATCTCTAAGGTTCATCTCTGAAACCGCCTAGCATGGTCTCTCTGGGAGCCTCAGTCTCCTCATGGATGATCTCTCTCAGGTCCTTTCCAGCTGAGTGGAAAGCTGCAGGAGGGGCTGGGACATGGAACTGACAGCTTTAAGGCAGCAGGGAGGGGATGCACCTTCAGGCTTTCTTTTCCTCAAGCAGGGAAGGTCTGGGGGTGGTTGGGGTACCCAGATTGATAAGAAGGGTCTCCTGAGAATCTACCCCGATGGCTACAGGGAAATCTCCTAGGCTCTGGGGTTCTTTCTAGTTCAGCTCAATCCATTACATTGCCATTGATTAAGCACCTACAGTGTGCTACAAGACACAAGATAAAAGAACAAGCAAATAAATAAATGGACGAGTAAAAAAAATGAATGAATGTAAACATGAATAAACAAACGAATGAATGGTACAATCTTTGCCTTTTAGGAGTAATCTACTACTTTTGCTAAATTATGGGGAGCAATTGTGTTCCCGGCCCATACAAATTTCCTTCCTGTTCTATGCTGCTTGGGGAGACACAGGGGTCTCAGAAGGGTCTTCTTTGGGTCTGGGGTTCAGAAATCAGCTTAACCCCTGAGAAATATGGCTTGTGTGGGGGCAGAGCATCATCCTGGGAGGGAAATGTTCCTGGTAGAAATCTGCAGGCCAAACGGGAAGATCTTAGGGTAGGTGAGAAGAGATTATCTTGGTTCCAGCTGGGATCTGGGCACTGCCTGGAGGCAGCAGGTTTCAGGATTTCCAGGGGAAGTGTTTGGAAAACAAGAGAAGTGCCTTCCAAAGCCTCGGTTTGCAGTCAGGAGAAGGAATCAGAGTTTGCATCCCTGCCATGTTTTTCTCCAGAAAGAGCTCCAAAAAGAGTTGCAGACACTATTACAACTTGATCCCTTTCCTTTCTATTGCCCCCTATGCCCCAACCCTACTAGTGACAGAAAAGTCAGCCTGAATCTCTCAGTGTTTTACAGAAAGATAAATCGAGGCACCAGGCGACTAGTAGCTTCTATTAAATCAAGGATGGAGCCAAATCCTGAGCTCAAAGACTGAGAAATGTCTCTTTCAGCCACAGGAGCCTGATCCAGGAAGTCAGCAGAATCAAGGTTTTTGTGGGCTATGGTATTAAAAAGAACCCGTACCACCTTGAACTTGGAAAAGAGGCAAGGTCTCATTCTGTGGTTTTTCCAGGGCCCCAACACTCCTGAAGGTCAGGGCAGGCATGTTTACTGAGGGTCAAACTGAGCTAGAAGGTAAGAAAGGATCCACAGCCTCCAAAAGTTTCCATCTTTTGACCTGAAGCATGGGGCTTATTGCCTAACAGAACAATACTTAGAGAAGGCAACACACATTTACCGAGTGCTTACTATGAGGAGAAAGCTGGGATGAGTGCTGTGGATGAAAATATCAGCAAAACAAGACTGTCCTTGCCTTCAAAGTGATCCATTCTAAGGAAGAAGATGCTCACAGAGATGCTCAAAAGCCAGATGAGGGGATTCTGGGCTCATTTATGAAGTTGGAAGAAGAATCAGGGACCAACCAAGGTGGTCGGCCTGGAAGCCTCCCTAAATGGAGGCCTTGGAGGAGGAGGCAGTGGGGACTCATCAATGAAGGGAGTCAGCATAGGGCAGGACATTCCACCAGAGGTGAGAAGGTCTCAGGGGTAGCTAGCTGGATGCTCAGGGCAAGGTGACCTCAGGCACTGAAGAGAGATCCAGGCTGAGACTTCCGTGGAGGCCCAGTGTTGATAAAGTCCAGAAAGTCAGAAGCACAGCCGGGAGGAGAATGATAAATACTTGTAGGGTTATTGAATTGACCTCTGGACTCTAATTTTGGTGCCGGGACAGTGAAGTCACTGGATGATGGCTCCAGGATCCAACAAGCTGGAACTCTGGGGTGACCGAGTCCCTAAATTTCAGAAAGTAGAGGGACGTTGAGTCGATCCATCCTTGAACAATGATGCTTTTCCGAACATACCCAATCCCTCCAACGTCCGTCCCCATCATTCCTGAGGCAGCACATTCTACTGGTTAAGGATTTAGTTTGTCCTGACTTGATCCGAATCTCCCTCTCCGCAGCTTCCTCCTGGTGCTCTTCGATCTGGCCTCTGGAGATAAGCAGAATGAGTTTCATCCATCTTCCAGGAGACAGTTCTTCACATGCTGAAAGGCAGCTAGCGGATCTCCTGTCATCTTCTCACCTAGAACTCCTCATGCTTTCTGGAGCAGAGTAAATCTTTAGGAAATGCTTATTAAATAACCAAATGACTTCTCTCTTCCAGGTGAAACACTCTCAGTTCATTTCAATTATTCCTCTTAAGGAAAGGGCTCAAGGTCCTTCCCCATTTCGACGGCCATTTTCTGGACTCTGCTGGCCAACATGAATGCCCCAGCAGTTATGGAGATCTGTCTTGAGCCTGGTTTCCTGGGTTGGAAATACCTCCCCCCCCCCAGATTCTCCTCACTTTCAGTTAAACAGTCATCCCTCCGTTACCACCAGTATTCATCCTGCCCTTCCTGCTTCATCTCACCCAGAAGCACTGGGGCGTGGCCCAGCTGGATACACACTGTGATTTCCCCTGTTGGAGAGAGTCCAAGGGGGGCCCCCACATAATTTCCTGTGCAATAAAGGCCCGTCACCCTAAGACAGGCAATCCTTTGCCATTACGTAGATGTCACCCTGCTTGATAGCCTGACAGCAGAGACTACAAGTTTCCACCAGAACACGTACTTTAGTTTTTGAGAGACTTGTGATTTTTGTTCTTGGTGGGCCTAATGACAAAGTGATGAGTCCGTGGGCTGGATGTCAGGTAAAGACCAAGTCGAAGGGAGCTTTCAATGCTCTAGTCTGTTGGACAGATCCGCTCTGCTGAGTGGTAGACAAGGGATGAATGGGGTATTATCCACCCATCAATCAATGAAAAATGTGAGTTCCTACTATGTGTCATATTAGAATGACACCTAGGAATAGAAGGGGTGGAGTTGAGTTTTGTAAGCATCTGTGTTCCTCAGTGGCAAGGCTCCTTCCAATGATGTAGTTTATACCACTTTATGCCTTCATATTTGAATTCACAGATTGCGAGAGGAGGAAGGAACATCAGTAGCCATCTGGTCTAAGCCATACCTTAAAGGAAATACAGCACAACATGCCCAACAAGAGGGAATCCAGCCTCTTCTTGAAACCCTTTGACTGGCAGGAATGGGTTTCTGTGAGTCTCTGTGGATTTAAAAAAAAATCACAATTAATCACTCTCTGGCCTGGATGGTAAGGAAGCTCCTTGGAATATCAAGTAGCATAATTCTCTTTCTCTGGAGACATTGTCCATTGCCAGACCCATTCACAATGTCTTTGCATCATGGTAGATTTTGTGCTCGAGGGCTAATGCTCTGAGACCTCAGGATCCCCTGTACTCTACTGTAAGATCTTTGAAGGGGCCTAGAATGGGGGAAGGTTCTGTATTATTGAAAACCCAGTAAGAACAGGTGTAAGGGCTGTGTTCTAGTAAAACCTCATTAGGAGAGGAGTGACTTGCAGGATGTAGGGGGGATTGTCCATTCCATTCAACTCAGTAAGCATTTATTAAGTACCTACTGCATGCCAGACCCTGGGCTAAGGGTCAGAAGTCATTGAGTACTGTGCTTGATTTTGGGCATTATAATTGAGGAAAGCAGAAAAGCATCCAGAGGAGAGCAGCCAGGACAGTGTCTATGCCACATGAACATGGCTTGGGTAAGGGATATTTATCCTTTAGAAGGAAAGACTTCAGGGCAATGTCACAGAAAACTTCAATTATTTGTCACAGGATCATGGGAGGAGAGCTGGAAGGGACTACACTTCTTGTTTTACACGGGAGAAAACTGAGGCAGAGAGCTTTTGGAGGATTTCAGGATCTTCTTGGTGCTAGAACAGCATGAAGTCTGCCCTGCAGTCCCAAAGTGTTTTGAGGTACTTAAAATTCAATAATCAAACTGATGAAGTAGTTTCCCTGCCTGTGTTGAGAGTAATTAAAACATGGATGGATCAGACTTCTCCAGTGCAGTCTGATGAGGCATCTCTCAGAGAACAGGTCGGGGGAGAGGAAGGCAATGTTTGGACTATGCTTGGTAACAGAAGAAGTCAATAGAAGTGAAGGGACCATCTTAGGGTAGGAACTGATGAATCATAAACATTCCAAGGCTTGAGTGTCCTCAAGAGGTCTCTCCTGTGGGAGAAGCAACAGGAAAAGTAAAGCAACAAGCATAATTACAATTACTGAGCTAGTTCTTTCCAATGGACTTCATACAAGATGATGGACCACAACGTATGTCGTGTGATTATTTCCTTTCATGGCTTTTACTCCCAGCACCTAACACGATGTCCTGTGCATAGTAGGGACTTAAATTTGTATTGCTAAATTGAATAATGATCAATTATTAAAAACTTTTAAAATTTTATTTTGTTTAAAAAATTCCCAATTATATTTTAATCTGGTTCAAGCTATATGCTGTAATTTTGCAGAGTACCTCAAGTTGGATGCCGTCACTAACCCTCCCCACCAAGGTTTTAAATATAATTTTAGCTTTAATTTTAATTTAAAAAAATTTCAGTTTCAAATTCTCTCTCTTTCTCTACTCCCTCCCTACCCACTGGGCAAGAAGGAAATACAACGCCCATGTTACATACACTTCACTTTGTATCAGTAACTCAGGTTTTTCTGAAACTATACCCCTTGTCATTTCTTCTAGCTCAATAGTATTCCATCATGATCATATGCCACAACTTGTTCAACCATTCCCCAATTGATGAGCATTTCCTCAGTTTCCAATTATTTGCCACCTTAAAAAGAACTACTATAAATATTATTGCATATATGAGTCATTTTTCTTTCTCTTGATCTTTGCTAGGTCTACAGACCTAGTAGTAGTATTGCTGGGTTTAAGGGTCTGCACAGTTTTATAGTCCTTTGGATAAAGTTCTACTTTGTTCTCCTTAGTTCTAAATCATTCTTATTTTAAACATAAGTTTATGGATAAAGTATATAAACAAACAAGCAGATGAAGAAGGAAGAGGAGGAGGAGGAGGAGGAGGAGGAGAAGAAGAAGAAAAAAGAACAAGAAGAAGAAGAAGAAAGAAAGAAAAAAGAGAAGAACTTAACTATCATAGATAATAGGGGAAATTGTATAAAGACTTGTATTACATATATGATGTTTGCATTTCTGCCACAGCTAAGCAATTATTGACTATTCAAGGTCAGTGAAAGTTTATTTTCTCCAGCAGAAGAAGAGACTCAAGGAATGCTTCTGTAACATCAAAATTTTAGGGAAGAATAAAGTATTTCCAAAAGAAATAAATCCAAAACTTCAATGTAGAAAAAAGCGAAGAATCTGAGGTGAAGGATGATTGGAAAGAGGAAGAAGGTCATTCAGAAAAGATAGGAAAAAAAGGCAATTGTGCAAATGGAGATCCAAAAACTGGATCTAAGACTTTTTAACTTCAGCTGAAGCATAACAGATTCTGCTCCATATAAGTATCTCTCTGTGCTTCAGATGTATTTCTTGCAAAGATCATATTGTGGGATTCTGGTTTTTAATCCATTCTGTTATCTGCTTCTGTTTTATGGGTGAGTTCATCCCATTCACTTTTACAGTTATGAAAACTATAGATTTTCTTCTATTCTGTTTTTTTCCTTCTTTGTCCTTCTCTCTCTTTTACCTTTTATGTGTCCCTTCTCACAAGTATTTTACTTCTGATCACTGCCTCTTCCAATATGCTTCCCTTCTATTGGTCCTCCCATAACCCATTTCTTTTCACTTCCCTATAAGGTAAGTTAGATTTCCATATCAAATTGACTGTGTATGTTATTCCCCTTTTGAGCCAAGTAAGAGATTTGAGAGTAAGATTCAAACCTTATCGCTCCCCCATCTTTTCCTCCATTGAATCTTTCATGTCTCTTTTAGGTGAGATAATTTGTCTCATTCTATCTCTAAGTGTTTTTTTCCACTCCTTAATTTTGTTTTTTATATAATTACATCAAAATCATCTCAAACCTTCATAAATTCCTTATAATGATAAAGTTCTTAATAGTTTCAAATATCATCTTGCCATATAAGAATATAAACAATTTAACCTTATTGAATGTCTTAGATTTTCTCTTCCTTATTTCTTTTTTTCTACTTTTTTTATGTTTCTCTTGAGTCTTTTATTTGAAGATTATTTTTTTTTCATTCAACTCTGGTCTTTTAATTAAGAAGGCTTGAGAGTTCTCTATTTCATTAAATATCCTTTCTTCCTCCCTCCTCCCCCAAAGGGTCATACTCAGTTTTGCTGGGTATGTGATTCTTGGTTGTAATCCAAGCTCTTTTGACTTCTGGAATATCATAGTCCAACCCACTGGTTGTTTAACATAAAAGCTGCTAAGTCTCTGTTATCATTGAGGCTCCTAAGACTCCTCTTGAAGAAGATGGAGGTGGAGGTTCTTAGCAGGAGAAAGATGCTTTTTCTCTCAGCAGTGATATAATAGAACTACAAAAACTCCCAAAGGAGAGATCACCCTATAAGAGTCAGAGGAAGAGGAGAGGAATAGCAGAATAATCCCTTGTTTAGGGGTCCTGAGGCAGCTATTAACATGATAACCATTGACTTGATGAGAAGATTCGCATGGAGGTAAATATATGAACCTTGTTGAGAGGACACAAGAGATCCCTTTGCTTGGTTCCCAGGATATAGGGCTGACTCTAAGATGTTAGGTAACTGGAAGCAGGGTAGATAGACTTTTAAAGTGAAGAGAGTTAATCCAGTTAAGAAACCTTTCCTTCACTTTTTCTCCCTCAAGTTCTTGAGCAGAGTGCATTCGTTAGATGGAGAAAATGGTGGCCTTCAGGAGAAACACTTTCAGGTTGGAACGCCCTAAAGGCAAAGATGTAACTCAGTAATGGAGGGAAAGAGATGATTTAGAAATAGCAGTAAAGAGTTTCTGGAGGGAGAGCAACTAAGGCAAGAACAGAAAAGATTGTTGGTGCAATTATATTACAAACATAAATTTTACAACACATTCATCTTATGGATGAGGAAATGAAGGTCCAGAGGAATGAAACATTAGGCAAAGACAGGACTGAATCCAAATCCTGGGACTCCAGATTACTTTTTTTACTCCTCCATGGTGCCTTCTTCTAGAGGCCCCCTGGACAGAGATAAAATACATAAGGAGGTTTTACAAAAATGGTACAAATCTGGCATAGAGGGTAGATTCTGTTTTCCTTTTTATCCCTTTGTATCTCCACTGTTTAGTGCTGTGACTGATACATAGTAAGTGCTTAGATTCTCACTGATTGATTTTTTTGATTAAGATGTTACATATTAGCAGTAGAAGTATTCACTCATTTGGATAACTGCCAGACTTTGGAGGACCTGACCACCATCTTCTGCCTTTTTGTTTCTTTCTCTGAGCATACGTAGGACTTTCTCTGGTATATGGATCAGCTTTTGGGTAATTTCAAAATCATGGGTTCTCAAGGTCAAGAGTTGCTGAGTTTGAGAGTTTGGATGATGACCTCCTAGAGGAAGAACATTTTCTTCACAGTATGCTCTGAGAGAAAAAAAGAAGGCCCACATGACTGTCCTAACTGGAGATCTGGGGCCAGGTTCTAAGGGAATAGGAGGCTGACATCTGGCCAAACCCTTCCCTGCTATTGCCACGCAACTGAGGTTGGCGCAGGTCCTGGGTCAAGGGGAATTGCTTGCTAGGCATCCAGCAATCAATGTGTTCCCCTTCCCTGATGGTTACTGACTGCTATATTTCTAGATTTGCCCTACACCTTCCCCCAAACTCCTGAGCATCTTTTGTATTTAACCCAGTCTCAAAGAAAGGGAAATGAGGGATTTCATATACATTGCTTGTCATATATTGAGTGCCTGTGGGGCAAGTGGAGACCCAGTCATCCGCATTTGGGAAGCCTGGTCACAATCTATATGGAGGCCTTTTTATTTAGATGTCCCTGGAGTAGATCTTCAGGCAGAGATCAAGAGTGAAAAAGAGAAGAAATTGACCTTTTTGCAGGAAGGACTTTTAGCTTTGGTTCTGGCCTATAATGTACATTCCCCTGTTCTTTGCCTCGCAGATGGATTCAAGGCTCAGCTCAAGGTCATCTCTCCAGGGAAATCATCTCAATTGTTGGTGCTTTTTGCAAGCTCAAATTAACCTTGGATTTGTTTATCCAAGTTTGAGTTGTTACCTCCCAAAGGAATGCAATCTCCTTGCAGGTAAGGAGTTTATGAGATCACCAAGACAGATCACAGGAAAAGAGGTGGAAGGGACCCAGGACTGGGTGGCCATTTGTTCTTAGTAAGCAGGAGATCTAGCAGGATCTAGGGAAGAAGGCTGACCAGGAATGGTCACTACAGGAAAGAGATCACCAGCCAAGGAGAGAGTGACCAGAAGCAAAGGCTGAATGGCTGCCCAATATCAGAGAGGACAAGTAGACTTAGGAAGAAAACAGTCCTTTGGATTTAGCTGCTGGGAGTGGATCATTCTGAAGAAATACGTTTCAGTGGAGTGAACAGAAGCCAGACTATAAGGAATTAAAAAGTGAATGGCGGAGGAGAAAATGAGTGGATTGTCTTGTTCTTGAAAAGGATGGCCGAGCTAGAATCAAGCTACAGTGTGCTGACCTGTGGCTGATCAGACCAATCTGAGCTTGGAATACTCTACTCCAGACCAGGCACAAAGAGTCCAGATGAATTCAGGACCAGATTTGAAAGGATTGAGGGGATGGAAGAATTAAGCAAAAGTGGTTTTTCTGTACCTTTGTGTTTATGTTTATTTGTCTTTTTAGGATGGAGGAGACCAGAATTGAAGCATAAAAATGGGAGAGAACATGATGTATATTTGTTTGGGGAACAAATAACCAGGCTGATTTAATAGACATGAGGACCGGGGGCTATTTGTCATGTGTATTACATGTATATCTGTATTTGATTTTCCCATGCTTCCTTGTCAAGAGGTACAAGCCTGTGTTCTCCGATGGATAGATAGATGGCCGATGCCCCAGGATGCTGCTCTTTGGGGCAAGGGTGTTCACTGCCAAAGGTTAAAATAACAGGGCTGATCCGGGAATGAAATACAGGGAAGACGGATCTGGGAAAAGCCCTGAGCCAGGAATGGGAGGATGGAGGAGTGTGCTCTCTCTCCCTGTGCTCCCCCGCATCCTCAGGCCAGCTTCAGAGGGAGTCCCAGAAGGAAGCAACCTTCAGGGCTCTGAGTGGAGTCCCCTTGCTTGGGTTTCTGTTAACCCTTTAGATGAGAGAAAGTGAAAGAATGAAAATAGCCCACCCCAAAGTGCTTTTCACTTTTTGCTGGGGTGTGCTGAGGCAGCTCCCGACCTCATCTGAATAAACCTGCCTCCGGCACCCAGTGTAACCCTGGCCAGGCTGGAGCCTGCAAGTGCAGGTGGCAGCTGCCCGAAGCCCACACTCGAGTGGGGGTGACGGGGGAGCCCCTGCTACCCGCGGCTGTCTCTGACACTGCTGTTCCCACAGCACTCCTGCAGCCCAGAAGCCGCAGAAACTAGGAGGGGGAGGACAGAGCTACGGTTCCCCAAGTGGGGACAGTGCTGGGGAGCAAAGCTGGCCCAGCTCAGGGTCCAGATCGCCTCTCCTCATTTCACAAAACAGCTTTTCTTCCTGATCCCAATTCAGCCATGTTTAACACACACACACACACACACACACACACACACACACACACACACACACAAATCCTTTGTCATCTTGTGTTTCAGGGATAGAGTTGCTAATAACTAAATGTATCTTTCTTCTTTGTTTCTTTGTTTCTTTCTTCTCTCTCTCTGTCTCACTCTGTCTCTCTCTGTTTCTGTCTCACTCTCTCTCTCCTTTTCTTTGTTTTCTTTCATCCCTCCCTCTCTCCTTCCCATTTTCTCTCCTTCTCTCTCTCCCTCTATCTTTTTTCCTTCCTTCTTTCCTCCTTCCCTCCCTTCCTCTTTTCCTTCTTTCCTTCCTTCTTTCCTTTCTTTCTTTCCTTCCTTCCTTCTTTCCTCTTTCCCTCCCTTTCTCTCTCCCTCCTTTTTTCCTTCTTTCTTTCCTTTTTTTCTTCCTTCTTTCTTTCTGTCCTTCCTTCCTTCCTTCTTTATTTTCTTCCTTCCTTCTTTCCTGATTGAAACAGAACATTTTGGCAGACCAAGTGTGAGTTCTGACTTTAATTTAGATTTTGCTTCTGCCTCTTGGATGGGTCACCAGGAGCCACTTGGTCTTTCTGGCCCTTCTTTTTCTCCTCTATACAAAGGGGAGCGTGAGCCCCTGCTGCTTGGCATTGTGGGGTGCTCACTGGAGCTAAGTCAGAGGAAGGATTCCACAAACATTAGAATGCTCCTACCTAGCAGTGCTTATTGCTGCTTCTCCTTTGCCTGATTCCCAGAAGACTGAAGGGAGTAGGAAACTTGAAGCATATGAAACAAGGCAGTGAATAATCAAAGGGGAAGATTCATGAAAGGAATAGATATTGCCAGGCACTGGGGGCCAGCTGTTTTCTACATTTGCACACTGAGTTTCGATCTGAGTTTCCTGGTATCTGAGGCAAAAAAGGGAAACACTTTGGGGGATAGAGTCCCCCTTGTCAGCAAGCTTACCTACACTTGCAGAATTCTAGAGGGAGCTTCTCCCGAAGCTCCTTGGAAGAGGAAAATTGGATAAAGGGGAGCACAATAAAGCCTCAACTCTGCTTTGGCAAGACACCTGGAAAGGTTCAAAGGAAGATGATTTATTTTAACCCTCTGAAGAGCTGGGGATTATAGCATTAAATCTTAAATTGATGAAGCCATTTCTCTGGGAAGGCCTACAGAGAGTAGACCCAGTTCCAGCAGGGATTCATGTCATCACCCCACAGTGGGCCCAATATCCTACAAAAAAATCAGCTGATTGCAGTGGATAGAGCACCAGCCCTGAAGTCAGGAGGACCTGAGTTCAAATCTGGTCTCAGACACTTAACATTCCCTAGCTGTGTGACCCTGGGCAAGTCACTTAACCCTAATTGCCTCAGCAAAAAGCAAAAAAAAAAAAATCAGCTGATTACAGAAAGAGTCTAACTTACTGGGAGTTTACTTACCAGGATAACCAGACAGCCAACTGATTTGAGAAAGCTTTACATGGGACAATGAATGGGACAGTAGCCTGAAAATCAGAATATTGGGGTTCAAATCTGTCTCTCAATTTTCTGACTGAATGTTCTTGGGAATATATCCTGCCCTCTTTTGACCCTCAATTTCTTCCTTTGTAAAGTGAATGTGGCAAATGAGCAACACATGCAAACCCCTAGGCCAATGTGAGTTATGTGAACTTAATCCCATAGAGGCTCCTTGAAGATTGTGAACACAGGGAACCAAGAGACTCCACATGGGGAGGCCATGTCTTCCCTCCCTTTCTGGCAGCCCAAGAGATGGGCATTTTTAGTTCAATGGCAAGAATGAAACCTACCAAGTTTCGGACTCTACTGGTTTCCTATTAACTAGAATTCTGAAGAAATTTTTCTCGGTAGTGGAATCGACCTAAGTAGCTGGTTGTTAGATTCTGATCAGCAATTTGAATTCTGTCAGGAAGTAAACAGGAAGACCATTGTACAATTCAGTCTGTATTTTGACTATATTTTGCTTTCCCCAGAGTCCTTGTTCCTTCCAGAAAGGCTTCATAAAAACATGTTACTCGGTTCAACTCAAGTCATCTCAGTCACAGCTGGAAGGTCCCAGGCTCCTCTGGGAGCCAGCTCACCAGCCTTTGCCCACTCAATCCTTTGAGCTACTACAGAACCACTCGTAGTCTAACATCATTTTTCAAAAGCTACAGTCAAGGTTTCTTCAGGATCTAGCTTGAGTCAGCTTTACTCCATACATCAAGCAGCTCTTACTCTTCAAAGAAACACGAAGATTATCGTAGGGAAAATCTTCTCATTAACTTAGAGGATGAAGAGAAAGATGAAAACTTAGCCAAACACACTTGGGAGCAAACTGTCTGAGCAAATAGGATCCCCCCTGGATTTGAAGTTAGAAGAAGTTAGTTGTCTTCACATATGTAAAAGTCTGGATCCAGATTCTGATTTCTCTACTTTTTAGCTTTTTTTTCCCCTGGGGACTCAGTTCCTCACTCATAAAATGAGGACATTGGACTAAATTATCTCAGAAACTTATATCAATGGTCCTCTTTAAGATACCTTTTTGTTCTGAATTTAGAAGCAATGTTCCAACCTAGATTGTCTACCCACATCTTGCTTCCCTGTCCAAATCCTATCGTTTAGATTTGAAGACCAATCTTAAATAATAACTTCCCTGAGTCTTAGAGTTAAATGTGTTCTCTCTGAGGTTACTGAGTCAGCTCCCAAGTCAGAGGACCCGTCTTCAAACCTCACTTCTATTCTTTATCACCCATGTGATCTGGGAAAAATCACTCCATTCCCTTCTTTATAAAGTGATGGGCTTGGACCAACTGATCCATGCACAGACCTATGATCTTCTGATCTTCCCCATTCTTGTTAGAACTCCTATAGCCCATATGTTGAGAGCCAGCCTGCATGGCTCTCAAAGTTAAGAGAAACCCAAGTTTGTATACCATCTCTGATATTTACCCAGTTAGCCTCCTGGTGCCTCAGTTATCTGATCTGAAAAATGAAAGCTAACTATATTTATTATAGGTTGTCATTTAGCACAAGTGAGATGCTTTGCCAATTCTAAGTCTACGTGGTAGTTGTCATTACGCAATAACATATATTGTAGATATTTGGGTACTCGCCTTATTTTCTTTACTAATGTCTCCAAGAACAGAGACTTCGTATTTTTTATTGTTGGGTTTCCTTCAACATTGAGCACAATTTTTTGTAGACAAAAATGAGGAAACAATGGTTTTTACATAAATGGTATTAAGAAGATCCAAAAGTAAAAGGAATCAGAGTAGATAATGAAGAAACCAAATTATCACTCTTTGCAGATGACATGATGGTATACTTAGAGAACCCTAGAGACTCAACTAAAAAACTACTAGAAACAATTCACAACTTTAGCAAAGTGGCAGGATTCAAAATTAATCCACATAAATCATCAGCATTTTTATATATTACCAACAAAGTTCAGCAGCAAGAGATACAAAAAGCAATTCCATTCCAAATAGCAGATGATAGGATAAAATATTTGGGAATCTATCTGCCAAGGAAAAGTCAGAAACTATACGAACGAAATGACAAAACACTTTCCACACAAATAAAATCAGACTTAATCAATTGGAAAAATATTAAGTGCTCATGGGTAGGCAGAGCGAACATAATAAAAATGACAATACTACCCAAACTAATCTACTTATTTAGTGCCATACCAATCAAACTCCCAAGAAATTATTTTAGAGATCTAGAAAAAAATAGTAGCAAAGTTCATTTGGAAGAACAAAAGGTCAAGGATTTCAAGGGGATTAATGAAAAAAAAGGCAGATGAAGGTGGCTTTGCTGTACCAGATCTAAAACTATATTATAAAGCAGCGGTCATCAAAACCGTTTGGTACTGGCTAAGAAATAGAGCAGTGGATCAGTGGCACAGGATAGGATATCAGGACAATCTCGGCAATAACCTTAACAATCTAGTATTCGATAAACCCAAAGACCCCAGCTTTTGGGATAAATACTCACTATTCGGCAAAAACTGCTGGGAAAATTGGAAACTAGTGTGGAAGAAATTAGGGCTTGACCCATACCTAACACCACATACCAAGATAAGATCTAAATAGGTTCATGATCTAGATATAAAGAGGAACTTTGTAAGCAAGTTAGAGGAACGTAATATAGTTTATCTCTCAGACCTGTGGAGATGGAATAAATTTATGTCCAAAGAAGACCTGGAACTCCTAATTGAACACCAGATGGATAATTTTGATTATATTAAGTTAAAAAGTTTCTGTACAAACGAAACTAATGCAGACAAGATTAGGAGGGAAGCATCAAATTGGGAAATCATCTTTACATTTAATGGTTCTGATAAAGGCCTCATTTCTAAAATATATAGAGAATTGTCTCATATATATATAAGAATTCAAGCCACTCTTCAATAGATAAGTGGTCAAGGGATATGAACAGACAATTTTCAGATGATGAAATTAAAACCATCTCTAGTCATATGAAAAGTTGCTCCAAATCACTATTGATCAGAGAAATGCAAATTCAGACAACTCTGAGGTACCACTACACACCTGTCAGATTGGCTAAAATGACAGGAAAAGATAACGATGAATGTTGGAGGGGATGTGGGACTGCTGGGACACTGATACATTGTTGGTGGAACTGTGAACGGATCCAACCATTCTGGAGAGCAATTTGGAGCTATGCTCAAAAAGTTGTCAAGCTGTGCATACCCTTTGACCCAGCAGTGTTTCTACTGGGCCTATATCCCAAAGAGATCTTAGAGGAGGGAAAGGGACCCACATGTGCAAGAATGTTTGTGCCCTTTTTGTAGTGGCTAGAAACTGGAAACTGAAGGGATGCCCATCAATTGGAGAGTGGCTGAATAAATTATGGTATATGAATGTTATGGAATATTATTGCTCTGTAAGAAACGACCAGCAGGACGATTTCAGAGAGGCCTGGAGGGACTTGCATGAACTGATGCTGAGTGAAACGAGCAGAACCAGGAGATCATCATACACAGCAACAACAGTATTACATAATGATCAATTCTAATGGACATGGCTCTCTGCAACAAAGAATTGTCTCAAACCAGTTCCAATTGTTCACTGAAGAAAACCATATACACCCAGAGAGAGGGAAATGAAATATGGACCACAACGTAACATTTTCATGATCTCTATTGACATTTGCTTGCATTGTGTTTCCTTTCTCTGATTCTTTTTTTTTCTTGTAGATAAGTTTTTTCTTGCATAACTTCTCAAGCATTTCAACATTATTAACATGTAGTGGACTTCCTGCCATCATGGGGAGGGGAGGGGACTGGGGGTAAAATTTGTAATGGAAAGCTTTGTAAAGATCAATGTTGGGGAACTACCCATACATATGTTATACAAATAAAAAGCTTTAATAAAAAAAGAAGATCCAAAAGTCAACCACAGCAGAGGGAGATGGAATATATTCTATTTCCAGGGTATAGATTTCCCTTTCCCTACCACAAATACACACGTATATATAAGTATCTATGTATGTACACATATACATACACACACACACTCACACACACTCACACACACAGAGTTTCTGTTTCTTGGCATAATTTGGCCAGGCTATATCTACAGTATTGGGTTCAAATTCTACACAGCATATTAGCTAATTCTAGTTTCTATGTATGTTGCAATGTAACAGGGAGGAGAGAGGTTATAAAAGTATCAGCATCAACGAATCTCACAATGAAAGAGAAATCAATTGTTTTGTTGTTATTTTTTAAACTTATTTTAGAAATATTGTGATGAAAAGGAGGGTCCAAAAATATTGAGTCTCTTTGCTTGATGTAGATGGAACAATGGTAACTGACAAAATAGAAAAGTCAGACTGCTTGATTCTAATTTAGTTTCCATTTTCTTCTGCCAGTGAGAATGGTCTTTGAACCAAAAATCACAGAAGAAAATGATAAAGAGGAGATGCCCAAGAAAACTGAGGACATCATCAGAGAATATCCAGAGGGGCTTGGAGAATTCAAGTCACAGCACTGAGGTGCATGAAATCCCTGGACACTGAAAAAAAAAACAGGAGACACAGTTGCTTGAGTCACTGTCTCAATATTTCAAAGATCATGGGAAAAGAAAGAAGTAGCACAAGCGTGAAAAAGTGCAGATGTACCAGTTTTCAAAAAGGAGAAGAGAACAGTTTGCAGACTGCAGACCAGTGAGCTTGGCTTTAATTTTAGAATATAGCATTAGAGATCTGGTTGGAACCCTTCTAGAAAAAAAAAGCAGTAACTCCAAAGGCCCAGCTTGGCAACCTCATCAAAAATTGGTTTTATCAAACCAATTTGGACAGGGTGATCAGACTAGTAAATGAGAAGAATACCTTGAGTACTGTTTACTTAGATTTTAGCAAAGTTTTTGATGAAAAAAAGTTCTTGTAAAAATAAAATTAAATAAATAAAATGAAGGATGTGGATAGATACAGAGTAGCTGACTTACCATACAATTCCAAAGATTCAGAGCTGGCTGGATGGCCAAACTCAGAGAAGTGATTATCAGTGGTTCAGTATTTATGAGGCAGGATGTTTCCAGTGGCAAGTTCCATGAATTTGGATAAAGATATAGATGGTCTATTCATCAAATCTGTAGATGATTCAAAGCTGGGGAATAGTGGGACACAGAATTAGGATAAAAAAGGATGCTGAGTGGCTAGAACCTTAGACTGAATCTAATTAGGAAAATTCATTAGATACAAACAGAAAGTTTCATATGTGAGTACAAAAAAATCAACTCTTTAAGTAAAATGATAATCCATGATAACTGTCTTATGGAAGAGGATTAAACTTTTCTACTTGGTCCCAGAAAGAAGTCAGAGCAATAGGTGCAAGTCCAAGAGAGATTTATGAACAATGTGGGGGAAGGCTTTTTCACAATAAGGTCCAAGTAAAAAATGGGATACTCCCAGTACAGATAGTTAAACAAAAGTGGAATATCCACTTGCCAGTTTGGTTACATTAGGAATCATGTTCAGGAGTGAATTTGATGAGGTGGTTATTTGAGGGCAGGAACCACTTTATTTATTTCAGTCTTTCCACTCCCAGCACCTAGCAAGGAGTCTGGCACATAATAGGGGCTTAGGTAATGCTTGCGGATTGGTTGATCATTGGGCAAAGGGGACAGAATCGGACTCTGTAGGTGTACAGAAATGAGTATTCTGATTCTACATCTGGGACCCTTGGTATATTTCAAGCAAACTTGACCTGCCTTATTTGGCTAGCTTGTTAAATAACCATAAAATTGATCAACTGCTTATGTGAAGAATGAAGCATCTCTGAGAGAAAGGGATCAGGTCATATTTTGCTAGATTTAATGGTGTCTCTCCATGTCTCTTCTCCCTAGCCATAACCAGCATTTTCTTTGCCCTTCATGGTCAGTGTAACTCATATGCATTGACCTGTGTCTACAGGGAATAGTTACTGATAATTTTGAGATCCCCTTCTTGTTGAAACCATTGGTTGGAACCTATCTTTTTTATTTTTACATTAATTCATTGTCTTAAATGATCCTTCCCCATGACTTGTGTGCTCACTCATTGGGCTTCCCTCCCTCCAATCCATCACGTGTGAGCCAGCAATTCATTAACGGAGAAGAGCTATCATGTGCAAGCCTGTAAGCTTCACTTTGCACCTTTTCTTCCAGGTCATTTCAAGAAATGTTCATTCAAACCAATCAACCACTGATCTCCATAGTTTTAACTCTTCTTTGGCCAGAGAAATGTCTCTTTAGTTCTATTTGACTTCTGACCCTCGTCCCCAAGGAGACAGCGATATGATTACTTTCAAAAGAGCCTTTGATGTAGAACTCTCTTAAAAAAAAACATTTTGAAAGCTTGAGGAAATTGGAGACTCTCATTTCCCATTGTCTTTGCATTGATAAGGGAGTTCCCTCAAAGAACTCTGGGGCCTTGGGGAGGCGGGATGTTCCCCTTACAGAACAACAGCATAGCCTAGTAGAAAAAGTCAATTCCCAAAGGGTTCAGATCCCAGCTGTCTCACTACCCAAAGTGACTTTGAGCAAACAACCTCATCCCTCGGGGTCTCCATTTCCTCATCTGAAAAAAAAATGAGGGAGGTTGAAGCAGATGATCTCTATGGCCGAAAATCAAGCAGTCAATAAGTTAGAAAGTTGGAAGGAGGGCTGGCCTTGGAGTTAGGAATATGAAAGTACAAACCTTGCACTAGGCACTTACTAGCAGTGTAACCCAGGCAAGTCACTCAATATCTCTGAGTCTCAGCTTCCCCATTTGTCAAATGAAAGGGAAAGGACAGGTAGACCAGATGGCCTCTGAGTCTTGTTCCCTTCTGGGTCAATGACTATCTTCTTATGATTATAACCCTAGAGGAAATCCCTCTCTATATATCAGGCACTGTGCTAGGTACTGGGCAGGAAAAAGTAAAAACAAAAGTGTCAAACGAAAGCAAAAAGAACATAAACAAAAGCAGCAATCCTCGCACTCAGGGAGATTGTCTTGTGTTGGAAGAAACAAGAGACATGAGTAAGCTGAATGCACTCCCATGGTGGCACTTTATTGTCTTTTGTGTGAACACAAATCACTGGTTTTCTTTTTAACTTCCTAGGACCCCTCCCCTTATTTTTTCCAGCCTCATCACAGTTCTATTACCCTCTTTTCTGTTCTCTACGGTCTGGTCAAAGAGTCTTTATTCCCCCTGGCCTGCCTTGTATTTAATTATTTCACCTCTGATTACATTTATTTTCTTTGTATTACTCTGCATTTGCTTTCTTCTGAGTGGAAGGACCAAGTTCTCATATATTGTCTGTGTATCACTAGCATATAGTAGGTGCCTAATCAATGCTTGTGGATTTACTCATGGGCAATGCTGGCTTCTCTTATACTTGGCCCTTCTCTTTACCAGGGACTCCCCACTCTTCCAGTTCCAGCAGTAAAAAGCACGGACTCTATAGTTTCGCTGCCTCCCCCGAATGCCTCCTGATGGACTGCTCATTTTCTGCCAGTCCTCTGGCCCAGGAACCATTTATGATGACAAAGTCATCCATTTGCCCCATAACTCTACCCTCTCCTCCTTGAGTTCCTCCAGCAGTCTTGGCTGGGTGCCCTTGATCCTGAATATATCTTTGCAGAATCTGCTCATTTCTCCTGGGATGACAGTTCTTGGTCGAGCTCCTTTGGACCAAAGGTCTCCTTTTGCCCTAATTCTTGCCTTGCAGTGTAGACTTGGTTTCTAGACTACTGCTACATGACAGTGGGTGTGCTCCATAAGGGAGAGTGGAGAGGAGAGTCCAAGGTGCTCTGCACTGACGACTGATTGACAGAATCCCAGAATCTCAGTGTTGGAGAATCCCAAGAGGCTGTTTAACAGGGTGACTGAACCAGCCAATGGATTGTAGACTTCTTCTATAGTTCTTCTATGTAGTTTCTTCATTTGTAATAATAAAGGCAAAGAGCTAGACTCTGAACAACAGTCCCTTATACAACATAACCTAATAAGTGGTCATGGAGGAGCAGTACAGGGCTTGAGATAAGGTACACACAGGGCACAGAGTCAGGAAAAATAGGTCCAATTTTTGCCTCTGACACATATGTGTCAAATCAATCCAACTCTCACTGCCTCTATTTCCTCATCTGAACAAGAAGGGGGTTGGATTCCATGGTCTCTAAAGACCTTTTGGTGTGTTGATTGATTGAGATGACCCTCATGGTCCCTTCCTTTTTACCTTGTCATTTCCAGTTTATAAGTAAGTGCAGTGATCTGAGGGTTAATATTTCTGTTGTTTTGGTGAATTATTGTCAAAAGCCCTGCTTTCTTGTTTCCCTCTTCTGTTTCATGTTTTTGGGTCATGGGGAACCCCCATAATGACTAATCAGGCTTACTGACTTGCCTTTGAAGCAAAGGTAGGAGTCTAGGAAGGAAACTCAACAGCCTTCAGTCAATTTATGTTAAGGACAGTCTCCATGTTAAAAAAAAAGTCTTTCATTGTTGGGTCTGGGGTCTTAGAATTACACACTTGTAAGAGGCTAGGAAGGCTGGAGTCAGGTTCCTCTTGGAGCCACGGAGACAGGCTGGGCTTCTTTCTCCCACACCCTGATGCCTCTTGGGTGACTCAGGTGCCATAGAATAATGGGAGATAATGCTAATGCACTGTAAGGAGAGCAGAGAAATGTCATCCTCATTGGTCTGGATGACTTCCCTTTGGAGGACTGACTCGACTCTGAAGCTCTGGGCTGTCCTACTTCTGCTCCTACTTGGGTGGACAGCTTGACCACATCACCATCTCTCTGGGCCTCAGTTTCCCATTTTCTACAAAGATACAGTCAGACAATGATCCTTTGGTGCCTTCTAGACCCAACATCCTGCAAGTCTAACCAAACAGAGGAGCTACTTCTGGCCATTCTTGTTTTCCTAATATTTATGGCTGTCATTTATTATGCCATCTCTATTTCAGAAGACAATGCAAATACAATGGGCAGATGGCAGCAGGTGAGTAATAGTCAGCAGCCTTTTATTGCCCACCCTAGCGACTGCCAAACCTGCTCCTGTGAAGGCATGGAGAAGGTTAGGATGGAGGACACCCCAGATCAGTCTCTTTTGGTCTTCTTAGTATATATCTAGAGGGGGTATTGCTGGGTCAAAGGGGATCCACATTTTAGTCCCTTTTGAAGTATAATTCTGGATGATTTTCTAGAACCTTTGGATCACTCATTGCTTCTCAAACAGTGTATCAGTGTGCCCTTCTCACACAGCCCACTAACATCGACTATTCCTGGGGGGTTTTCATCTTTGCCAGTTTGACCTTATTTTTAAGAACTCTGCTATAAGAGGGAGTGTCAGAAGCACCTTTCACTTTTCACAATCTCTTTGTTCAAGTTCAAGGATTCAGAAGATTCAGATGGTAGGGATGGTGGGGAGCATTCTCTTATCTGAGAAGATGAAGCGGTGAGATTGAACTCTCTGAAGAAACTTCACTGAATCTAGCCAACAGTTCAAGAAGAAATGAGAGGCTTTTAACCAGATCAATTGGATGCACAGGTGGCCATAGTATTACCCCCCCCCAAAAAAAAGGTAGAAAAAATTCACCCTTCTTATTTTGTGGCATTGGAAATTGGAACAATCTTCTGGAGTGAGCACTCAATCCTAAAATGGAACATAGTACAGGAATGCATTCAACATTGATGTTTAAAAATTAATTAGCTACAGAAAGATGTTCCAAGGCCTCAATATTTTTAGACAAAACCTGAAAATTCCAATTGCAGTTTGAAAGCATAATTTGGAACATCAGCTCTGGAGGCTGAGATGAGTCCACAGAAAGATGAAGGTGGTTGGTACATAGGAAGAAGGAAGTTGGTTTCTGCTGAGTGTTATTATAGTAGTGGGTAGGAAAGTTGGCAAGGAGAGACAGCTGATCAATTTGAGAAAGTTCTTAGAGTCTAAATGTAACAATTATGCAGGAGCTGAAGCTGGAGCTGGAAGGACACCTCTGAGAATTCTTAACCTTTGTTTTGTGTCCATGTGGAGATGGAGATGGAGATTTTCCCAGAAGAATGATTTTAAATGCATAAAGCAAAGTGCACAGATTTAGAAAGGAAAGCAATTATATTGAAATACAAAGATCACATAATGTATTTTTCAAAAGACCCGTTCATGGACCCTGCTTGAGGAACCCTTGATCTAAACTCAGTCTCCTATTTTATAGAGAGCAAATTGAGACTCAAAGAGATCAAGTTAATTGTTTAGTCACCAAACTGGTTAGTAGAGGAGCCAGGTCTAGAATTTGGTCTCCATCTATCCACCCACCTATCCATCCATCCATCCACCCATCCTCCCATTCATCCACCTATCCATCCATCCATCCCTCTATCCATCCATCGATCTATCTATCCATCCATCCGTCCATCTATCCATCTATCCATCCATCCATCCATCCATCCATCCATCCATCCATCTATCCATTTACCTATCCAT
>JAJPUD010019340.1:537-26749 GCA_023553655.1 Myrmecobius fasciatus
CTATGATACCAATATGGTGCTGATAGCTAAACCAGGTAGGATGAAAACAGAGAAAGAAAACTATAGAACCATTTCCCTAATGAATATTGATGCAAAAATTTTAAATAAGATTTTAGCAACGAGATTACAGAAAGTTATCCCCAGGATAGTACACCATGACCAAGTAGGATTTATACCAGGAATGCAGGGCTGGTCCAATATCAGGAAAACTATCAGCATAATCAATTATATTAATAATCAAACTAACAAAAACCATATGATTATCTCCATAGATGCAGAAAAAGCATTTGATAAAATCCAACACCCATTCCTGTTAAAAACACTAGAGAGTAGAGGAATAAATGGGCTTTTCCTTAAAAGGATTAGCAGCATCTACTTAAAACCATCAGCAAGCATCATATGTAATGGAGACAAACTAGAACCATTTTCAATAAGATCAGGAGTGAAACAAGGCTGCCCACTGTCACCATTACCATTTAATATTGTATTAGAAATGTTAGCTTTGGCAATAAGAGAAGAAAAAGAGATAAAAGGAATTAGAGTATGTAATGAAGAAACCAAATTATCACTCTTTGCAGATGACATGATGGTATACTTAGAGAACCCTAGAGACTCAAATAAAAAACTACTAGAAACAATTCACAACTTCAGTAAAGTTGCAGGCTTCAAAATAAATCCACATAAATCATCAGCATTTTTATATATTACCAACAAAGTTCAGCAGCAAGAGATAGAAAAAGAAATTCCATTCAGAATAACAGATGATAGCATAAAATATTTGGGAATCTATCTGCCAAGAAAATGTCAGAAACTATATGAACTAAACTACAAAACACTTTCCACACAAATAAAATCAGACCTAGTCAACTGGAAAAACATTAAGTGCTCATGGATAGACCGAGCGAATATAATAAAAATGACAATACTACCCAAACTAATTTATTTATTTAGTGCCATACCAATCAAACTCCCAAGAAGTTATTTTACAGATCTAGAAAAAATAGTAGCAAAGTTCATTTGGAAGAACAAAAGGTCAAGAATTTCAGGGGAATTAATGAAAAAAAAAGACAGATGAAGGTGGCCTTGCTGTACCAGATCTAAAACTATATTATAAAGCAGTGGTCATCAAACCCATTTGGTACTGGCTGAGAAATAGAGCAGTTGATCAGTGGCATAGGATAGGATGTCAGGACAAGTTAGGTAATAACGTTAGCAATTTAGTGTTTGATAAACCCAAAGACCCCAGCTTTTGGGATAAGTACTCACCATTCGGCAAAAACTGCTGGGAAAATTGGAAACTAGTGTGGAAGAAATTAAGTCTGGACCCACATCTAACACCACATACCAAGATAAAATCTAAATGGGTTCATGATCTAGATATAAAGAGGGATATTATAACCAAATTAGAGGAACATAGGATAGTTTACCTCTCAGACCTGTGGAGATGGAATAAATTTATGTCCAAAGAAGATCTGGAACTCTTAATTGAACACCAGCTAGATAATTTTGATTATATTAAGTTAAAAAGTTTCTGTACAAATAAAACTAATGCAGACAATATTAGGAGGGAAGCATCAAATTGGGAAATCATCTTTACCTTTAAGGGTTCTGATAAAGGTCTCATTTCTAAAATATATAGAGAATTGACTCAAATATATAAGAATTCAAGCCATTCTCCAATTGATAAATGGTCAAAAGATATGAACAGACAATTTTCAGATGAAGAAATTGAAACTATTTCTTAGTCACATGAAAAGGTGCTCCAAATCACTATTGATCAGAGAAATGCAAATTAAGACAACTCTGAGGTACCACTACACACCTGTCAGATTGGCTAAAATAACAGGAAAAGATAAAGATGAATGTTGGAGGGGATGTGGGAAGACTGGGACACTGATGCATTTTTGGTGGAGCTGTGAACGGATTCAACCATTCTGGAGAGCAATTTGGAGCTATGCTCAAAAAGTTACCAAACTATGCATACCCTTTGACCCAGCAGTGTTTCTACTGGGCTTATATCCCAAAGAGATCTTAAAGGAGGGAAAGGGACCCACCTGTGCAAGAATGTTTGTGGCAGCTCTTTTTGTAGTGGCTAGAAACTGGAAACTGAATGGATTCCCATCAATTGGAGAGTGGCTGAATAAATTATGGTATATGAATGTTATGGAATATTATTGCTCTATAAGAAACGACCAGCAGGACGATTTCAGAGAGGCCTGGAGAGACTTGCATGAACTGATGCTGAGTGAAACGAGCCGAACCAGGAGATCATTATACACAGCAACAACAATACTATATGAGGATCAGTTCCAAGGGACATAATTCTCTTAAACAATGAAATGTTTCAAACCAGTTCCAATTGTTGGGTGAAGAGAGCCATATACACCCAGAGAGAGGGATGTGAAATGTGGACCACAACATAACATTTTCATGTTCTCTATTGATGTTTGCTTGCATTGTATTTCCTTTATTGGCTTATTCTTTCTTGTAGATACGATTTCTCCTGCACAAAAAAAAAATGATGTGTGGCAATAACTATACATATATTCGATTTCTTAAGTATTCTAACATAATTATTATGTAGTGGATATCCTGTCATCTAGGGGAGGGATGGGGAGTAGGGAGGAAAAATTTGTAACAGAAAGCTTTGTAAGGGTTAATGTTTAAGAATTGCCCATACATATGTTTTGCAAATAAAAAGTATTAATAATAAAAAAAGAAAAAAAACTAGAAAAAGAACAAATTAAAAACCCTCAATTAAATACCAAATTGGAAATTCTAAAAATAAAAGGGGAAATTATTAAAAATGAAAATAAGAAAACTATTGAATTAATAAATAAAACTAAGTGTTGGTTTTATGAAAAAACCAACAAAATAGATAAGCCTTTAGTTAATTTGATAAGAAAAAGGAAGGACTCTGGCAACAAACTTTTGAGTTATCTAGAGTCAGACTTCTGAGAGCCCTGTCAAAAAAATCTGGCACCATAACTCTTTTCCTGGCTCACAAAAGAGAAATGGTTTGTGTGAATTGGGAAATAACCAAATGGCAATTCAGTTTGTCTAGAACATTTTATTAGAATTTAGGGAATCTAAATTAAATCTAAACTAAATTAAGTCAATTTTAAAATCTGTTCTATCTCAATTTCAAGAATTGTCTTTCTCCTTAAAATAAAAGGAAAACTTATTTAAGGGAAGACTACTTGGCTACTGGGAAAATTCTAAAATTATTAATTTATTATTTGGAGTTATTGTCATCATATTAAATTTAAAATTGATAAGTATTACATGTGAAACGAGTGATGAAATGAAAGCTTTATCAGTTCACCTCCAAGTATGAAGTGTGCAACATCTTTTTCCCCCTTCACAGAGTAGGGGGAGGTATCAAACAGCACAGCCCATGAAAACACTAAAAATATTTGGGGTGAGCAACAGAAAACTCAGCGCCTTCCCTGGGGTCTCTGTCAACTCCCTTTAATTTGTAAGTTCACTAATTTTCTTGAAATCCTCAGGGTAAGCAAGATCATCAGCCCTGAGAAATGAGCCTGTTTAGGATGTATAGTTCCTAAACAAGGAATGTGTTAGGTAAGAATCCATAAGCTTGTTTAATGATTGATCTTTTGTACCAAAATAAGTTTAAACATATAAAGCATGTTAAACAAAACCTCATATGTGTAAGTTCTGGTAAACTTTTAAAAACAAGTTATGCTGCAATTAGTAGAATTTGCTATTTGAGATAACATCTCTTGGGACTGTTACCAATAATTCTTTTGAGTTTTGAATTTGACTGCCTAATCATTAAGTAACACCATTTGAGAGAAATACCTTAATTTATTCAGAGGAATGCCTTTCTGAATTGTCATAGGTGGACATCGTAGCTGGGCAAGAGCTAAGAGGACCACATAAAGAAAGGGGGTACACCTTTTTTCCCTCTGGGTGGTTTCAAAAACCTTCAGGCTAACTTCTAATCCCAGAGGCCAGCCAATGGAAACTTCTCTGTGGCCTAAACCAAGCTACTCACTTGGGGAAAAATGCTCTCCAATCCCTTGTGCAATCTATTTTCACTGTTCACAAACTAGAAGAAACAAAGAGATCTGTCAGATCTTCCCAGTTTATGCCCAAGTAAATTCTGAAAGGGCTGTTAACCACCTCATCCTGAAGCCTATCTGGAGGAGGGATATACATATTAGGGGAGGACTGGCAGATAGATTTTACACATCCTTCAAACTACTTTTGGTTTTTGTTGACACCTTTACTAATTGGGTAAAAGCCTTCCTTTGTAAGGCTGAAAAAACTCAGAGGTTTTTGATAAAGGAGATCAAAGAAGTAATCAAAAGATTATTTCCACTCTGCATGTCATCCTCTCTACCCAATGCTTTATTACCTTTTAAACATTGTGGTGCTTGCACCCTAGGCCACCTGAGTACTTCTTTCACTATGTATAATGTCACTATTACATCCATTACCCCTACTTCTTTGAGGAAATGAAAGCAGGGATTTGGGGGAAATGTTCTTTGGTATTTACCCTAGGAAAAGCTGTCTAGATGTGAAACCTTCATGATAACTTCACCTATCCCACCCCCAAATCTTCCTCTGGTTGGGATTCCTGGTTACTGTCCCTAGTAACTCCCGTACTCATTCCACCTGTAATTATCCTTTTTTGCTCATATTTGGCCCCTGCATTTTTAACCTATTTGTGAAATCTCTTTCCTTCAGACTCTAAGTTATGAACTTCTTACTTCTTCAATCTGAATACCATTGGCGAACTAATTCTGACACCCACTATCCCCTGAATGCTGCTGCTGTCATCTTCAAGTTGCACACCTCCCCTCCTCAGTCTAGACCCCACTAGGAAGGGACAGCTCTATACCATTTATCAGCATGAAGCAGCCCCAGAAGATGAAATCTCAGTCCCGTTGCCCCAAATGAATTTGGGGTTCAAACTGCTTGAGAGAAAAATAATGAGGAACCACTTTTAGAGGAAACAGCAATAAAAAGAGGTCCTCCCCTCCACCTTAGAATGCTTCTTTCTAATAATCTGTCAATGATTCTAAAGTATTCTGGCTTTAGAATTTTTTAGAATTAATGATCCCAATAGAGTGCTATTGTTCCAACAATCTGTCCAACAATGATTGTAAAAGTCTTCTGACCTAGGAATATAATAATATCTCTTTCCCTTAGACTTTAGTGATCCTGAGACCCTTTGATCTTAGAGTGCTATTGTTCTGACAATTTGTCAGTAATTCTGAAGTCTTCTGACCTTAGAATAATTCTATAACATTACTAATTGACAGACAAATAATCTATTGGTCAGTGATAACCAAATTCCTGGAACCACTCCTCAGTTCTACCTCTAGGCCATAAAATTAGTATATCAATGACATGAAGAACTGGATAAATGTGTCTCCTTTCTCTTGGTTCTTTGCTAAATTCTTTTGGAACTTAGCCCACTTCAATTGGCATTACAATTACAATAAACTTTGCCCCTTGACTTGGACATGGGTTCAAACCTGCAAATTTTTTTTGAGATATTTCACGACATCAGTCTGCAACTTCTAACTTTTTGGGGTCCCTTTCTGAACCTCAACAGGGTACAACCAGAAACTGTGTGGCATCCTGGCCCCAAAAGAATATTCTCCCATGATGCTCCTTTTGTGTATAAGAGCATGGTGACAGAACAGGTCTAAAACAACTTTCTACATAGAAGGAGAGGATCAGGCCCTAGAAATAGCATTTGTTCTGCATAGCAGATGAATGTAGTGGTTGATCCTGTCAAAATAATCAGCAAGCAAAAATGTAGGCCCAAAGAATTCTGGCTGAGGACTTTAGATATGCCTAGGATTCCAGGTAAATAAAATAGTTGGTTAAACTAAAGAGAAAAAAAAAGTCCAAATAATACTAGCTGTGGAGCAATAAGTACAAAAGTACAGAATTACTTCACAGATGAAGGCTCCACTAGCAGCAGACTGTATCAGGCAGTGGGCACAGACTTGGCTCCTAACAGTAAAAGTTAAAGTAATGATTTCTAGGGACAGTGGTAACCCCATGGCAGAAGAGTGGGCAAAGGCATTTATAATGCAAAAATGTAGGTTCATGACAGTCTATTGGTATGAAAACAGATATGCTCACTACCTTGATTTGCTTGAGACCCCCCAATTATTTAGGTAACTGAGGAGAGTGGTATGAAGAATGACTGAACTAAGATATAGAATAGCTTGAGGTATCAACAGTCCTCTGTGATGAACAGGTTCTAAATCCAGATGGACATGAAGAAGATCAGCAACCTTGAAGATAATTTAATTCATCTGCAATCCCTGAGCTATTTGCTAGTTATATCCTACTTTGCTTATCTTGTTATTCATGGATCATGCTTACCATTTTATGCACCAAGAAAAATATCTTGTTTGATATATCAAAAGGCCACCATACAATTCCTCACTCTCCCTGATTTCTGGCACTGGCTCCCTCCTCATATCTGGAGCTCTCAGTTCATAACACATTCCCTTTCTCACCTTAGGCCAGCCTGTTACCCACCTTCTTTGTATGAAAATAATCTAAACCATGTCCCTCCTTTCCCAAATTGAGCAGTTTCATTATTATGTGTCTGTACCACATGATTATGTTATACCTGCTTAATTAAGATCACTTTTGATTTCACAGGCATTGTCTTCCTCCAGTTTCCTTCCCCTATGGATAAAAAGGAATTTAGATCTCAAAGGTTTGGCTTTTGTGCTCTCCAGATGTCTTCCCTTGGGGACAAAGATATAGATTCCTTAGGGTTCATACCTCAGTTTACACTGGTTATTTTAATGTAAAATTGTTTTCCTGGCAATGCTTCAAGTATAACACATTAAATAGAAGAGAAACAAATAATAATTAGAACCTACAATTATGAGCCAGAAAAAATAAGAATCTAATATTATCTATAAAAATATAAAATCCATAAATTCTATGAAAGAGGTTTTAATTCAGAAAATAAAAGTGAACAAGTCATAAAGGAACTAGCAAATAATATAGTTTCTGGTTCAAAGGGATTTACAGATGAATTCTGTGAAATGCTTAAAGAATAATTAATATCTATGTGACAAAATTTTTCTCACCAATGAAAAAAGCAGACTACCAAACATTTGGGGGAGGGGAGATATGACACTACTGTGAGAAATGGATGAGTATTTATTTGGTTTCCACAGTTATGAAAATTAAATTGGAAAAAAATTAAACTTAAATTAGAAAATTGAAACCCATAAGGATATCAAAGAATAATCAAGGGTGGAGATTAGTTATCTTCCCCCCAAAAAATGTAAGCTCCTTGGGGACAGGGACTAGCTATGTAATGAGGGTTGGAGATTTAGGTCTGGTAACTTCAGCAGCATTCAATTAATGGGGAATCAGGGGAGGGACTTGTACTTCAGGATAAGAAATTAAAGCCTTCCTTTGGAGTTTTAAAGGTATGTGTACTAACCTAGGTACTCTTTCTTGAAAAAATGTAAAAAACTTTCCTGCATTCATCAGTGAGTCATTGGAGTTCTTGGTAAAATAATTTGTTTATTATAAATGGGGGCTCTGTCTGGGATCTAAACATTATGAATTGGGGATGTCCTAGTTGAAGCACAAGGCAACACATCCCATCTAGTTAATTTCACCAGTGTGGTGGCTTGCCTCCACCATCCCCCTCTCATAGAGTGTCCATGTTTGTAAGAACGGCTACTGATGAATCCAGGAAATCAGGAAGGGAAATAGAGTAGATTCTGCAGCAGCCCTCAACTCTGCAGAGGCCAAAAGTAAGAATGTAGACTATCTAGCCTTTGGTGTCTGGGACCATCTTACAGGGTCTCAGGTATTAGAGAGATTGGTAAAATGGATAATTTAGCCAAAGAATGGGAATCCCTGGGACATGCCTCTCATATAGTCCTAGAAAAGAGGGGATGTCAGGAAACTTAGAGTTGAGTAAATGTTAGTGATCTGGGATAACTAGAATGAAGATATTTCTACACCGAAGTGCAAGAAGATATTTATTTACAAGAAACTCTAGAGGGAGAAGTAAAGTGGAGTTCTGAAAGAGAAGAGGTTCTTTTCCAGGAAGTCAGGAAAGAAACAACTCTGAGCTAGACAGAAAAAAAAAAAATGTATTTGTGTGTGTGAGTATGCTTTATCTTGTATGTTTCTCTCAGTCAACTGAATTACAAAGGAAAAGATCTGGCCATTTTAAAATTTAAAAGCGCTGTTTGGTCCTCAATTTTAAGTCTCTGTTTACCTGTCAGACATCTTGATTCAATTTAACCTGTATTTTTCTTCAAAGTTAAGCTTTCAAGTTTCTCTCCCTAGAGGAAAACTGGGGAATGGCCAGGATCACTGCATGTGTACTTATATCTATTCCAGCCGCTTCAAAGAAACAGTAGGCTCCCTCAAAAACCTCTACCCCATGCTCTGGAGGCAGCCTTAATTTTTCTCTAAATGGGTCCCTATATCCCCCAAACCTCCCAGAGTCCCAAAACTCTTCTCATGAAACTCTGGGGTCTGTAAAAGGTGTGGTCTATTTCCATGAGTCCTGGAGAAATCTAGGAAAATCCACTTTACACTTTAAAATCTTTCCCCCTTCCCGATACAATCCACATGGGGTTTAGGGAAGAGTACATAATTTAGGGGGGAGATAGGAGCTATTGCCTTTTTGCTCCCAGGGGCCTGTGTCTCCATCTCAGGTCTTAAATAGTTTACTGCCATTTCAAAGATTTCCAGGAGTCTGAAAGAGTGGAGTTTTTGAGGAGGGAAAAAGAGTTTTATCCCAAAATGTGACCTAAACTTCTGTGTTTAGATAGAATTACTTTTAATTGATACATCTGGGAATAAGATTTTTAAAATGTGTGTTTTAATATTGAAGTAGTACTACTAGAAATTTAAACCTGTATTTGATTTGAAGTTTTAAAAAAATGGGGCACTAAAACAAAATTCTCTGGTAACTTACCTAAAGAGGTCACATGTTTATATCTACTAATTAGATATTTAAGGTACTATGTTGCTTTCCAAATTGTATATTGGGCAATTTGTAAAAATTATATGAGCTATGCTTTAAAATTTTGTCAGCTCTGCTGAACATGTGGTATAAATTTTGTGAAATTTAATCTAAAGTCATTTAAATATTATCTGTATTCTGAATCTTAAGGTTTATCTTGCTTGCTCCTTTTAACAAAGAAATATACTTAAAGGGTAGAGTTTATAAAATTTTATAGAAAGTTGTTTTTTTAAAGGTGGTTTTAAAAACAAAAGACAAGAAAATTGATTTTAAGATTAAAAGGGCAATAAGAAGCTTGCATTGGCATTAACAAGAGTCAGGTTTAAGGGGCTGTGCTGTTAACAACCTCAAGATAAAAAGGCCTGCATTCTTTCTTTTTATTTTATTATCTTTAAAATTTTTTATTAAAGCTTTTTATTCACAAAATATGTACATGGGTAATTTTTCAACACTGACCCTTGCAAAACCTTCTGTTCCAAATTTTCCCCTCCTTCCCTCCACCCCTGCCCCTAGATGTCAGGTAATCCAATACATGTTAAATATGTTAAAATATATGTTAAATCCAATATATGTATTCATATTTGAATAGTTATCTTGCTGCACAAGAAAAATCAGATCAAGAAAGAAGAAAAAATAACCTAAGAAAGAAAACAAAAATGTCATCAAACAACATCAGAAAGAGTGAAAATGCTATGTTGTGATCCACACTCAGTTCCCACAGTCCTCTCTCTGGGTATAAATGGCTCTCTTTATCACTGAACAATTGGAACTGGTCTGAATCATCTCATTGTTGAAGAGAACCATGTCCATCAGAATTGATCATCGTATAATCTTGTTTTTGCCGTGTATAATGATCTCCTGGTTCTGCTCATTTCACTCAGCATCAGTTCATGCAAGTCTCTCCAGGCTTCTCTGAAATCATCCTGTTGGTCATTTCTTACAGAACAATAATGTTCCATAACATTCATATACCATAATTTATTCAGCCATTCCCCAATTGATGGGCATCCATTCAGCTTCCAGTTTCTAGCCACTACAAAAAGGGCTGCCACACACATTCTTGCACATGTGGGTCCCTTTCCCTCCTCTAAGATCTCTTTGGGATACAGGCCCAATAGAAACACTGCTGGGTCAAAGGGTATGCACAGTTTGACAACTTTTTGAACATAGTTCCAAATTGCTCTCCAGAATGGCTGGATCCGTTCACAGTTCCACCAACAATGTATCAGTGTCCCAGTTTTCCCACATCAACACCAACATTCATCATTATTTTTTCCTGTATCTTAGCCAATCTGACAGATGCATAGTGGAATCTCAAAGTAGTCTTAATTTGCATTTCTCTGATCAATAGTGATTTGGAGCACTTTTTCATATGACCAGAAATGGTTTTAATTTCATCATCTGAAAATTTTCTGTTCATATCCTTTGACTATTTATCAATTGGAGAATGGCTTCATTTCTTATAAATTTGAGTCAATTCTCTATATATTTTAGAAATGAGGAAAGGCCTGCATTTTTTTAGATAGAAATGGGCACTTGACCCTTTCCTGGCTTGTGTACATTTGGAAACAACTAAGAGGTAATTGAGTTTGAACAACATAATCTCACAAACTAAAATATTGATTTTTAAAATAACTATTTCAATTGGTGTGTGTTAAAATTAAAAACCTGAGATTCCTATCCATTTTTGTTATGTCTGGCTATTACTTATGAAAATTGTGAGATTGTTAATTGAGTTATTTGGGGCTATTGTCATAATATTGAAACCTAAATCTGATAATTACTATGTGTGGAGGGAAAAGATCACAGCAATTCTAAGGGTAGAAAAGGGAGAATTGGATAGGTAGGAGAAGCTGACTCAGCCCCTACTCTGGGGTCCCTTCCTTTAATTTGTAAACTTCCCAGATTTGAAAAAAGCTTGATTATAGGTGTAAAATTCCATTCTTGATTAGGATTTTTGGTAGTTAAGGACTGAAAATTGTAAACTAATTATTTGCATGATTTCATTTTATTTTTAAATTTTAGATCTGTTGGCTAAGTGTGGGCACTTCCCCCACTGAGTGTGGCTGCTTAGAGCTCACTGGTGTGGCCTATGAGTACTTTCCCTTGGGGGGGAGTGAGAAAAGCACCCTCACTTAGGCTCACCCTCACTCTTCTGTGTGTCCCCCCCCCCAAGCTGCTTAAATGAAGTTCCTTTAACATTAATTGCTTTTATTGTTTAAAGGAAAGGCTTATGTTTACATGGTGTTAATAAGTGACTGTTTTTATTTTTCAAGCCAGTGGTTGTTTTAAGCAAAGTCATTTGTGATGCTGTATCACAGGTTCTACTACTTAGCAATGGCAGGAACTTTTAAGAGGAGTTTATAGAACTGCAAGTTCTCTGAAAATTACTTCCACTAAGGTCTCCATCTTTCTTCAGCAAAATTATTTAGCATTTATTTAAGTGCATCATGGTCCCACTTTTTAATTAATGTGATAGCAAATACAATCAAGAGCTTTGGCCCCATTTGTTTCAGAAGGAACTGGAATTGATTGGTGAATGAATGGACCCTAAACTACCTAATGTCTGAGTGATTCCCCAGGAAGTACTTATTGATCCTGTGAAAGCGGAAGGTTATTAATGCTATTCCCTGACTACAAGAGTATTTGGGACTTAGGATGGGGGGACATTGGGCTAAGATTTGAGTTAATATTACTGGGAAAGAGGATTTTTATGGAACTGTCTGTACAATTTAGAATAATGTTTGGTTTGCTACAGGGCTTGGACATTTAGAAAATGCAGATCAAAGAGTAAGTTGGGAATAGATACAACAAGTATAAATCTCTTAGGAAGATTTTGATTCAAGTCAAGGATTTAAGGCAAGCAATAGACACTAACTAATACCTAGGTAGGATTGGTAAAGTATACTGTAAAGAATCTGAACAAAAAGCAATTTCTATGTTTGTGTTATGGGTTATCCCATGCCCATTCCCTTTGGGTATGGAAAAACATGATAGTGAATTCCTCCTATTCCCAGAATAATATTTCTGGGGAAAATTGCAATAAGCCAGGCTATATTAGCCCCTTAGCTCTGGAGATCAATCAGTTTGTCTCTCATGGGAGGGTAAAAGATTCTAAAACCTAGGGACTTTAATGGTATGTAACTGAAGGTAGCTCTGGCAGTTTCTCAGGGATGAACATAACCTTGGGTGATATTGTGGAAGCAGCACTCTCAAAGCTGCTTTTTCTGGTACCTGAGTGGACACTTGTGCACCGATCCAATTGGCTATCTCTTTTACCTTGGCATTCCATGAAGAAAGTAAGACTGAATCAGGAAGAAATATCAAGGATAGATATTTCTTGGATTCAAGGCCAGAAATCTAATTAGTTCTGAATTGGGTCATTCCTACTCTGGTGGGTATATATTTTTGGATAAGTTATACCAAGAGAGGCAGTGAAAGGAATGGCAGAGTAGCTAGATGCCACCAGCAGAATGTCATGGGAAAACAGAATGACTTTGGACAGGTTGTTAGCAGGAAAAGGAGGAACATGTGTTACACAGAGAGGTAGTTCACTCCAGTACAACCCTGTCAGAAGAATTAGCAGAATTCAGAGATTAATTATCCATTCTGTGTATGAAGATCTGTACAGAGGTTAATAGACTTATGAAGTGGCATGTAAAAAGTATTAGCCAAATTTGAGAGGTTAGAAAAGGATGTGAAAATCAAATTATTTTAAAAAAAAAAAGAAAGAAAGAGGAAATTGTGAGAAACGGATGGGCATTTATGGATATCATTCAATAGTCTTTCTAGTCAATAAGAATTACCAGGTTTTAAGTCAATAGCAGTGTTTCTTTGGGAAACTGGAGTCTGAAACTTTTATAAATCTCTTTGCCTTCCATATTACCATAAAAGACCCCCAAGTTAGATTAAAATTACTACTTTTTGTTTTTGAAATAAATCAACATATTCTATTTCTTCTTTACCCTTTAAATGTATAACTTGCTAAATTAATCAAGCCTTTCCAGAAGCTTTTTCTATTTTACCTAAATATATTAATACTACTGATTTGAAATTTTCACTTCTCTGAGAAAGATTCAGTAAGACAATTTACAATTGCTCTGCTTCCTGGAAAAACAATACAAAATTACATTATTCTCACAAACAAATAAATTGAGGTCTCATAAAACACCAAAGCATTCTGACTTCTTTATGGAAAGAAATGTTATGAATATTTTTCTGAGATATCACTTCAATTAAATGAGGCCATAGTAAGAATTTATATATGGAATTGAACATTTTTCATCTACCAGCTTTTAGATAACTACACTGTAGTTATTAGAAAACCAAAGAGCAGATTGTAAATCTATATAATGAGAAACAAGTCATTTAATCCCCACTAAAAATGAAAATGGCATTTTAGCATTTCATAAGACAGAAGTAAATGACCCTGAAGGCTTTAATGCACTTTACTTGCAAATTATCATGAAACAATCAATTAAGCAAATTTATCAGTAAACAAAGTGTATGAGCCCACCAAATATAATCAAGTTACATTTAAATATTTTGCTAAATATGAATTTTAATAAAAATCCATTTGTGAGAAATGATACATTCAGACCGCTAGTCTATTCCAATCAGTATTGATCAGTTTGACAGAATCATATCAAGGTTCTGTATATAAGGCACTACAGCTGTGAGCTGCAGATTAAGTTCATTTGCATAATTATATGAAGTTAACTAGAGGTTGGTTATACTTGTTTTTCCTTGTCATGGTGACCAAGCCCAGCATGACAGAGGTGACTTAACAACATAGGAAATCCTCCTATATATTTCTGTACCTGTGGAAAATTCTCTTTCATCCAACAGGAATGGGTGACCATCTTATGGACCATTTTATGACCACTTAATCTGATTAAGCCCCATGCTTCACCCATTCTAGGATACTTTGTACTACTTCCTCATGCATAATCTAATGAGAAACCCATCCATCCTATGATTACCTAGTCAGTGGAACTATTTCTTGTTGCATCCAACTCATGACCCTGCTAATATATTTTGCTTAGTTTACCTTATGCATCACATGCCAATCGATGGAATTCTGTATCTGGCATAGCCATATATCTAGTTCTATAAAAAGCGGGCCCCAAAACAAGGGACCCAAAAAGGAAGTACACACTTAAGTCGAATTTTTGTTGATGACTCCTCCATGGATACTAGCACTGGGAGGCCATTGTCTTCTGTCCCCAAATTCTCTAAGCTTGAGGATGTATCTTCAACATTGGTGAGTCTGTCTTGATTTACCCTAAATTCACTTTCTTTAAGAAGGGTCTCCAATTGGGCTAAGAGGGGCTATTTAGTTTGTGACTAGTGTGTCTAAATGTATAAGTTCCAGAGTACTCAAATTTTATTTAAAATTATATGGCCAAAATTTTAACTTTTTATTCCCAAGTTATTTCTTCCTCTCCATTTTTCTTTCATTTTGTTAAGAGCTGAAAGATTCAGAAGTGGAATTGCTAAATCCTCATTTTCAGTCAGCTATCCACCTCACTGATTTTAAAATTTCTCATTGGCAGTGTTAAAAAAGATTCTTTTCCTCTTTAAATTCTTTTAACAAGAAGCAAATTGTTCTTGTCTTTAGTAGGGAAATTTCTTAAATCTCTTAAATTGTTGAGGGGGAACTTTCAGTGGTTCATAGCAAGGTAAGAAAACCATCCTAGGATCAGCCCCTTGATGGATAGGATTTAGGAGAAAGATTCTCCACTCAAGTGCTCTAATGCCATAATGAGAGATCAGCAATTTGTCTAGAACCAACAGCCTTGGGGAAGAGATTCCCTACCTCAACAATAAATTGTCAGGGTATGTGACCATACAAGAAACAATCCCACCTTCTTATAACCTGAGAAGAAGGGTCATTTTAGTTTTACAGAGATGAGGAAAGGAAAATTTTATTTTCACTTATATTTGCTTAGGATTAAGTCAATCATTGTTAATCAGAATTAAATTTTCAGGAAGTTTTAAAGTAAGTAGGTATAAATTTTGCTTAAAGTTCCTTTATAAAGGACTTTTAAGCCCTAGTTGACCAGTCTTAACACCCTAGAAGGTTAGAATTTAAAGTATTAGAGAATTTGCACCACCCATCTCACTGTTCCTCCAAAAAAAAAGAAAAAACAAAAAAAAAACTAACCCTGAATTTTATTGTACTATGAGAAAGGCACTCATGTAGATGAGTAGGAAATTACCCCCTTTGCTTCATATTTGAAGGAGATATTCTCCAGAATCTTCAACTGAGAACTCAGAAGGAAAAGACAATAGGGAGGGGTCCTTGGGAATCTAATACAATTCTCTTTTGAGAAGTTCCTCCAAAATGTGTTGTTCTTGGTCAGGGACACCCCACAGGAAAGATGGGGTCAGACATAAGAAGAGAAATGCATTTGGGACAGAAATGGGCTCCCTGTTTCAGGATGAGAAAGAGCCATCAAGCTATGCAAAATGTGTTCTGAAAATACAAAAGATTAGGGAATTGTTGTGGCCAAAAGCATGGAATTTTTGATTACTTACGAAGTTATGGAATTTTATTGAATAATATCTCAAAATCCACTTAGGACAAATGAACTACTGATATTGCTATATCCTTCATCATTTGCAGTTTTTCTTCCTCTGATTATATTTTGGCAAAAAGTATAGAAGAATAAAACTAACCAGTTTTTGTATTAGGTATTAATATTAAGGACTTGTTCTAAATGAAAAGTTCACTTAAATGGATTAAATTACATGTTTTATTGATAAGATTCTAAAAGTATTAACATAATTAGGAAAAAGAAGAATTATTTTAGGCTGAAAGCAGAACCCCAGGTACAAATTGGTCATAAGTTCTATACTTAATAGAGGAGATAGTTGAGATACTGACTTCAAAATCTTCTTGAGAAAAAGAGAATTTCACACTTCATTTAATGTTGTTCATTGTTATATGTTCTATGTATGTCATTTTTATGAATGACAAAATTAGGTTTAAGTATAGAGAGTGTTACATCAGATAGAAACTGAGATAGTACAATTTAGGGAAACAAGCAGGAAAACTGAGGCATTACACAAACCTAGCCATTCTCTATATCTGAACTTTTGGGATATCAATCTGTAAAAGTGATTTTAATTTTATGTAGAATAAAGGTACACTTAAAGTTAGAGTAAGTTTGTTGTAAGGAAAGAATTTTTATTGTTAGAAGACAGAATAAGGAAATTTTAGACCATCTTCAGAAAAGGATAAAAGTCAGTAGAATTAGATTTCATTTACTCTTCATTTATGTTTTCAACCTGAGGGCACCAAACAAGACAGATATAGAAATAAATTCAGTGCAAAGTAATGGAGGATATCCAGATTAGAAAAGATTAAATCAAATTGACCATATGGTCAATAAATAAAGGTAAAATATATAAAATAAAAATATATAATATAAAATATATATAAAATATATAAAATAAATAAAATAAAGGTAAAAATACTGATATTTTGAGAGAGAAAAGCAGAACTTGAAAAATTATTTAAAGAAACAAAATAAGTAGGCTTAATTTTGAGTGATTTGAAAGGAAATAAAGAAAAAGTCATTCCTTGAACCCATCAGAAAAATACAATCTCTATCAGATAGTTTTCCAATAGTGCAATTCCTGTTACATTCCTGTGCCATAGTTGGGCTTTGTATGATCCCCTTGTGCACAGCATAAAAGAGGTTAACTTTGAAGGAAATAGATGTTTTCTTTTCTAAAATCATCTTGCTTGCTAAAACTATAATATCCTGCAATGAGAAACTTATGCTGAGTTGTTTTTGAGTTTATTTGATGATCACTTAAAAAACAAAAAACCCCAAAAAACAACCACCACCACCACCACCACCACCACCACCTATATGTGATTGTAATCAATTCTAATTCCTCAAAAGTCCTTAAAGAAATTGGTATAAACTGTGCATTTGTAACTACCAAAGAACCAAAAATGGGTTTACTGAAGTAATTAAGTAAAAGTAATTAAGTAAAAGAAAGAGTAATGTTTCATAAGGAAATAAGAAAAGTTAAAGATGAGTGGATAAAGAAAGTTGGAGTTGTTTGCAATTTCAGCGTAAATATTGAAAAGGAAATTTCAGAGAAGGTCTTAATCCCATGAAATGGAAAAAAATTTAGGAATATTCTTAAGCATTACCCCTTTGATAGTTCCTGCATGTCTTCCTTTCCCAATCAATAAAAGACTACAAAATATGTTTCTTAAAATACATGCTTATTAATTGATTGACAAAAGATTATCTTTGTGCTCTGGTTTCAATAGTTATTCTAAAGGATTAGTCATTTAGAAAATTGAAAGCCAATTTGGGTAAATCAAAGTCTTTGGGTAAGTCAAAGAATGTAGTGGGAAATGTAGTGTCACCATGAAAAAATTTTTTGAATATAAGCCATCTAAAATAATGTTCAAAATTTAATTATTTACCACTAGTTATTAGCACTAGTAATTATACATCAAAATTGATTGAATTGGAGATATTTTAGTTTCATTTTCATTTACTTATTTTTGAGTTGGAGAAATAATAGTAAATGAAGTCCTTATATCTACAAATAATAAATATTTGCACCCATCTCACAGGATTATTGGGAGAAACCCACTGTTGTGAAGTGCTTAACATAGTCCCTGGCTTGTGTAAAGGATGAGTACAATAGTGTTCAACCTTGTAGGAATACAATTGAGCAAAATGTTGTCCCATTTATAGGTACTTTTCCTAACAGGCAAGGAATGTTAACAATATTAGGAAATTATAGACTGAACAAAAACAGGATTAAGCAACTTAAAAGGTACACAAAAAACCTGGCATATATTGGGCATTACATAAGCTATAGTGATTAGCATGAAAATACCTGGGGTAATAAAATAAATGATTTTGTATGAATTGATAAGTTTAAAAGGGATGTAACTAAATTATTACCTATTAAAGCAAGTTTCTTCATTTTTTTCAATCTGGGTACTGTTACTTTATAAAAAAATCTATTATATGATTGCTAGACTATATTTAAAAAAAACTAGAAAATAATAACAATAGTAAGTTACTTATTAATGGGAGAAAAACAGGGTAAAATCCTCTTAGGAGATCTTTGTGAGGTTTCTTGAGATAAGCCCTACTGAGAGAGGACTGTGAAATTCTATACCACTGCCAATTGAGGACCTCTTCCACCACAAGTGGAGAAATGAAACTTCTTATTAATTAGTGGGTGCCATTTGGGATCATTAGGAAACTCATATCATTGTATTTTCTGATGTCATTATTTTATTTTGAACCAACTATTCACTGTGTATGAACATGTGGTAAAGAAGTGGAAACAACTATACAAGTATAAACAGCTTTCTTCAATCTGAGTGACTGAGATAGGTAAGATATTCCTTCCCAAATAAACATTTTTAGTTCATAAACAAGGTCAGTATGGCGCACAAGGGATAGTAGATTCAATCAAGCTGAAATTGTGCCGTTATGACCCACTTTTTTCATTAATTCCCTTTAAATTCTTGACCTTTTGTTCTTCCAGTAGAACTCCGCAGCTATTTTTTCTAGATCTGCAAAATAATTTCTTGGTATGGTTTGGTATGGCACTAAATATGTAGATTAGTTTTGGGTAGTATTGTCATTTTTATTATATTTGCTCTGCTTACCCATGAGCACTTAATGTTTTTCCAATTGTTTAGATCTGACTTTATTTGTGTGAAAAGTGTTTTGTAGTTCTATTCATATACTTCCTGACTTTCCCTTGGCAGATATATTCCCAAATATTTTATACTATCAACAGTTATTTTGGATAGAATTTCTTTTTGTATCTCTTGCTGCTGGACTTTGTTGATAATATATAAAAATGTTGATGATTTATGTGGATTTATTTTGTATCCTGCAACTTTGCAAAAGTTGTAAATTGTTCTTAGTAGTTTTTTAGTTGAGTCTCTAGGGTTCTCTAAGTACACCATCATATCATCTGCAGAGTGATCATTTGGTTTCTTCATTACCTACTCTAATTCCTTTTATCTCTTTTTCTTCTCTTATTGCCAAAGCTAACATTTCTAATACAATATTAAATAGTAATGGTGACAGTGGGCAGCCTTGTTTCACTCCTGATCTTATTGGGAATGGTTCTAGTTTGTCTCCATTACATATGATGCTTGCTGATGGTTTTAAGTAGATGCAGCTAATCCTTTTAAGGAAAAGCCCATTTATTCCTATACTTTCTAGTGTTTTTAACAGGAATGGGTGTTGGATTTTATCAAATGCTTTTTCTGCATCTATGGAGATTATCATATGGTTTTTGTTAGTTTGGTTATTAATATAATTGATTATGCTGATACTTTTCCTGATATTGAACCAGCCCTGCATTCCTGGTATAAATCCTACTTGGTCATGGTGTACTATCCTGGGGATAACTTTCTGTAATCTCGTTGCTAAAATCTTATTTAAAATTTTTGCATCAATATTCATTAGGGAAATGGGTCTATAGTTTTCTTTCTCTGTTTTCACCCTACCTGGTTTAGCTATCAGCACCATATTGGTATCATAGAAGGAATTTGGTAGTATACCTGCTGTCCCTATTTTTTCAAATATTTCATATAGTATTGGAATTAATTGTTCTTTGAATGTTTGGTAGAATTCATATGTAAATCCATCTAACCCTGGAGGTTTTTTCATAGGGAATTGATTAATAGCTTGTTCTATTTCTTTTTTCTAAAATGAGGCTATTTAAATAATTTATTTCTACTACTGTTAATCTGGGCAATCTACATTTCATTTAGATTATCAAATTTGTTGGCATGAAGTTGGGCAAAGTAATTCCTAATTATTGCTCTAATTTCCTCTTTATTGGTAGAAAGTTCTCCCTTTTGATTTTTGAGACTTAACAATTTGATTTTCTTCTTTTTTTAATGAAAGTAACTAAAGATTTATCTATTTTGTTGGTTTTTTCATAAAACCAACTCTTAGTTTTATTTATTAATTCAATAGTTTTCTTATTTTCAATTATATTAATCTCCCCTTTTATTTTCAAAATTTCCAATTTGGTATTTGAGGGGTTTTTTTTTTCCTGAGGCAATTAGGGTTAAGTGACTTGCCCAGGGTCACACAGCTAGGGAATGTTAAGTGTCTGAGATCAGATTTGAAGCCAAGTCCTCCTGACTTCAGGGCTGGTACTCTATCCACTGTGCCACTTAGTTGCCCCTAATTGAGTGTTTTTAATTTGTTCTTTTTCTAGTTTTTTAAATTGTAAGCTGAATTCATTGATCTTCTTTTTCTCTGTTTATGCAAGTAAGGATCTAGAGATATAAAATTTCCCCTTATAACTGCTTTAGCTGTATTCCACAAATTTTAGTATATTGTCTCATTATTGTCATCCTCCTGGATGAGATGATTGATTGTGTTTATGATTTGTTGTTTTATCAATTCATTCTTTATTTTATTTGCTACACGTATGTATGGGTAATTCTTCAACATTAACCCTTACAAAGGTTTCTGTTACAAATTCCCCCCCCACTCCCTACCCCTCCCCTAGATGGCAGGATATCCACTACATGTTAATTATGTTAAAATACTTGACAAATTGAATATATGTATACATATTTCCACACTTATCATTGTTGTGCAAGAAAAATCGTATCTACAAGAAAGAAAAATCAGATAAAGGAAACACAATGCAAGCAAACATCAATCGAGAGTATGAAAATGTGATGTTGTAGTCCACATTTCACATCCCTCTCTCTGGGTGTATATGGTTTTCTTCAGTCAACAATTGGAAGTGGTTTGAAACATTTCATTCTTGAAGAGAGCCATGTCCATCAGAATTGATCATCATATAGTATTGTTATTGCGGTGTATAATGATCTCCTGGTTCTGCTCATTTTTCTCAGCATCAGTTCATGTAAGTCTTTCCAGGCCTCTCCAAAATTGTCCTGCTGGTCGTTTCTTACAAAACAATAATACTCCATAATATTCATATACCATAATTTATTCAGCCATTCTCCAATTGATGGGCATCCATTCAGTTTTCAGGTTCTAGCCACTACAAAAAGGGCTGCCACAAACATTCTTCCACATGTGGGGCCCTTTCCTTCTTTTATGATTTCTTTGGGATATAAGCCCAATAGAAACACTGCTGGGTCAAAGGGTATGCACAGTTTGATAACTTTTTGAGCATAGTTCCAAATTGCTCTCCAAAATGGCTGGATCCGTTCACAGTTCCACCAACAATGCATCAGTGTCCCAGCCTTCCCACATCCCCTCCAACATTCAGCATTATCTTTTCCTGTCCTTTTAGCCAATCTGACAGGTGTGTAGTGGTACCTCAGAGTTGTCTTGACTTGCATTTCTCTGATCAATAGTGATTTGGAGCACCTTTTCTTTTTTCTTAATTATTTATTTATTTTTATTTGTAAAACATATGTATGGGTAATTCCTAAACATTAACCCTTACAAAGCTTTCTGTTACAAATTCCTCCCCGCTACTCCCCACCCCTCCCGTAGATGGCAGGATATCCACTACATGATAATTATGTTAGAATACTTAAGAAATCGAATATATGTATAGTTATTGCATCATTTTTTGTGCAGGAGAAATCGTATCTACAAGAAAGAATAATCTAATAAAGGAAATACAATGCAAGCAAACCTCAATAGAGAATATGAAAATGTTATGTTGTGGTCCACATTTCACATCCCTCTCTCTGGGTGTATATGGCCTTCTTCACTGAACAATTGGAAGTGGTTTGAAGCATTTCATTGTTGAAGAGAGTCATGTCCCTTAGAACTGATCCTCATATCGTATTGTTGTTGCTGTGAATAATGATGGGAGTACCTTTTCATATGACTACAAATAGTTTCAATTTCATCCTCTGAAAATTGTCTGTTCATATCCTTTGACCATTTATCAATTGGAGAATGGCTTGAATTCTTATATGAGACAATTCTCTATATATTTTAGAGATGAGACCTTTATCAGAACCCTTTAATGTAAAGATGATTTCCCAATTTATTGCTGCCCTCCTAATCTTGACTGCATTGGTTTTGTTTGTACAAAAACTTTTTAACTTAATATAGTCAGTTATCTATCTGGTGTTCAATTAAGAGTTCCAGTTCTTCTTTGGACATAAATTTATTCCATCTCCATAGGTCTGAGAGGTAAACTATACTACGTTCCTCTAATTTACTTATAATATCACTCTTTATATCCAGATCATGAACCCATTTAGATCTTATCTTGGTATGTGGTGTTAGATGTGGGTCAAGCCCTAATTTCTTCCACACTAGTTTCCAGTTTTCCCAGCAGTTTTTGTCAAATAATGAGTACTTATACAAGAAGCTGGGTTCTTTGGATTTATCAAACACTAAATTGCTATAGTTATTGTCTAGATTGTCCTGTGATTCTATCCTATGCCACTGAGCAACTACTCTATTTCTTAGCCAGTACCAAATGGTTTTGATGACCACTGCTTTATAATATAGTTTTAGGTCTGGTACAGCAAGTCCACCATCATTAGCCTTTTTTTTTTCATTGATTCCCTTGAAACTCTTGACCTTTTGTTCTTCCAAATGAATTTTGCTACTATTTTTTCTAGATCCATAAAATAATTTCTTGGGAGTTCTATTGGTATGGCACTAAATAAGTAAATTAGTTTGGGTAGTATTGTCATTTTTATTATATTCGCTTGGCCTACCCATGGGAATTTTATGTTTTTCCAGTTGACTAGGTCTGATTTTACTTGTGTGGAGAGTGTTTTGTAGTTTAGTTCATATAGTTTCTGACTTTTCCTTGGCAGATAGATTCCCAAATATTTTATACAATCAACTGTTATTTTGAATAGAATTTCTTTTTGTATCTCTTGATGATGAACTTTATTAGTAATATATAAAAATGCTGATGATTTATGTGGATTTATTTTGTATCCTGCAACTTTGCTAAAGTTGTGAATTGTTTCTAGTAATTTTTTAGTCCAGTTTCTAGGGTTCTCTAAGTATACCATCATGTCATCTGTAAAGAGTGATAATTTGGTTTCCTCATTACCTACTCTAATTCCTTTAATCTCTTTTTCTTCTCTTATTGCCAAAGCTAACATTTCTAATACAATATTGAATAATAATGGTGACAGTGGGCAGCCTTGTTTCACTCCTGATCTTATTGGGAATGGTTTTAGATTGTCCCCATTACATATACTGCTTGCTGATGGTTTTAAGTAGATACTACTAATCATTTTAAGGAAAAACCCATTTACTCCTATACTCTCTAGTGTTTTTAATATGAATGGGTACTGGATTTTATCAAAAGCTTTTTCTGCATCTATTTATCTACACTATTGAGATAATCATATGGTTTTTGTTAATTTGGTTATTAATATAATTGATTATGCTGATAGTTTTCCTAATATTGAACCAGCCCTGCATTCCTGGTATAAATCCTACTTGGTCATGGTGTATTATCCTGGGGATAACTTTCTGTAATCTCATTGCTAAAATCTTATTTAAAATTTTTGCATCAATATTCATTAGGGAAATGGGTCTATAGTTTGCTTTCTCAGTTTTCTCTCTACCTGGTTTAGCTATCAGCACCATATCTGTGCCATAGAAGGAATTTGGTAGTACACCTTCTTTCCCTATTTTTTCCAATAGTTTATATAGTATTGGGATTAATAGTTCTTTGAATGTTTGGTAGAATTCACATGTAAATCCATCTGGCCTGGAGATTTTTTCTTAGGGAGTTGATTAATAGCTTGTTCTATTTCTTTTTCAAAAATGGGGCTATTTAAATAATTTATTTCCTCTTCTGTTAACCTTGGCAACCTATATTTTTGTAGATGTCCCTCCATTTCATTTAGATTATCAAATTTATTGGCATAAAGTTGGGCAAAGTAACTCCTAATTATTACTCTAATTTCCTCTTCATTAGAGGAAAGTTCTCCCTTATCATTTTTAAGATTAACAATTTGATTTTTCTCTTTCCTTTTTCTAATCAAATTAACTTAAGGCTTATCTATTTTGCTGCTTTTTTTCATAAAACCAACTCTTAGTTTTATTTATTAATTCAATAGTTTTCTTATTTTCAATTTTATTAATCTCCCCTTTTTTCAGAATTTCCAATTTGGTATTTAATTGAGGGTTTTTAATTTGGTCTTTTTTTTTGCTTTTTAAATTGTAAGCCCAATTCACTGATTTTCTCTTTCTCTATTTTATGCAAGTAAGCATCTAGAGATATAAAATTACCCCTTATAACTGCTTTGGCCATATCCCACAAATTTTGGTTTCTTGTCTCATTATTGTTATTCTCCTGGATGAAATTATCTATTGTGTCTATAATTTGCTCTTTCACCCATTCATTCTTAGGATTAGATTATTTAATTTCCAATTAACTTTTGGTATGTTTTCTCCTGGCCTTATATTACATGTGAGTGTTATTGCATCATGATCTGAAAAGGATGCATTTACTATTTCTGCTTTTCTGCATTTGATTTTGAGGTTTTTATGCCCTAACCCATGATCACTTTTCTTATAAGTTCCATGAACCCCTGAGAAAAAAGTATACTCCCTTCTATCACCATTCAATTTCCTCCAGAGATCCGTCATATCTAACTTTTCTAACAATTGGTTTACCTTCCTATTTTCTTTCTTATTTATTTTGTGGTTTGATTTATCTAATTCTGAGAGAGCAAGGCTGAGATCCCCCACTAGTATAGTTTGGCTGTCTATTTCTTCTTGCATCTCTCTTAATTTCTCCCCTAGGAATTTGGATGCTATATCACTTGGTGCATATAAATTTAGTATTGATACCGCTTCATTGTCTATGGTACCCTTTAGTAAAATATAGTTTCCTTCCTTATCTCTTTTAATTAGATCTATTTTTGATTTTACTTGAACTGAGATAAGGATTGCTACCCTTGCTTCTTTTTGTTCACCTGAAGCATAAAAGATTCTGCTCCAGCCCTTTAACTTCACTCTGTATGTATCTCTATGTCTTAGATGTGTTTCTTGTAAACAACATATTGTAGGATTCTGGCTTTTAATCCAGTCTGCTATCTGCTTCAGTTTTATGGGAGAGTTTATCCCATTCACATTCACAGTTAAAATAACTATATCTGTATTTCCTGCCATCTTATTTACCCAGAGTTATGATTTTCTCTTCCCTTTCTCCTTTCTCCCTTCCCCCCTCCCCAGTATTTTATTTTTGATAACCACCTCCCTCTAACAGTCCTCCCCCCTTTAGAACCTCTCCCTCCTTTTTACACCTTTCCCCTAATCCTTCTATTAGTCTATCCCTTTCTTTTCCTCCTTTCCCTCCTACTTTCCTTTAAGGAGGGTCAAGTTTTAATTTGAAGCCAAATGTGTCTGATATACTCTCTTAGAGCCCAATCTAATGAGAGTAATATTTACACAATACCCATTGCCCTTCCTTCTTTCCCTCAATTATATCAGATTTTCTAAGTATCTTCATGAGATTTTCCCTTATTTTACCTTTTTTTTTTACTTTATTTTGCCTTCTTTCCCCTTTTTTTGAGTATGATATCCCTTCCACCTCTAATTTCTTTTCCATTATTATCAAAGTAAAATCAAATTATACCCCCATTCTTTAAGGATACCCATAGCAGAAATATAGTTCTCAAGAGTTCTTTCCTTTTTACCTTTTTATGCTTCTCTAGAGTTCTGTATTTGGAAGTCAAATTTTTTGTTCAGATCTGGTCTTTTCATTAGAAATAGGTGAAATTCTCCTGTATCACTGAATGACCATCTTCTTCCCTGGAAGATAATGCTCATTCTAGCTGGATAACTTATTCTTGGCTGTAATCCAAGTTCTTTTGCTTTTCAGAATATCTGATTCCAGGTCCTTTGATCTTTTAAGGTGGAAGCTGATAGATCTTGGGTGATCCTAATTGTGGCTCCTCAGTATTTGAATTTTTTTCTTTCTGGCTGCTTGCAGTATCTTTTCCTTGGTGGTTAGTTCTGATAGTTCTGAAGTTTAGCCACGATATTCCTTGGGGACTTAATTTTGGGGTCTCTTTCAGGAGATGATTGGTGAATTCTTTTGATGTTTACCTTCTGATTCTAAAATATCAGGGCAGTTTTCTTTTATGATTTCCTGTAAGATGGTGTCTAAGTTCTCTTTTTCATCATGGCTTTCAGGAAGTCCAATAATCTTTAAATTGTCTCTCCCAGATCTATTTTCCAGGTCACTTGTTTT
>JAJPUD010019341.1:0-26748 GCA_023553655.1 Myrmecobius fasciatus
TTGCCTCTGCCTCCCACTCACAACAGAGATGAAGGCTGACTTTTCCCTTTTTCTTCTCTTTCCCACCAGGTGTTGTCTTCCACTACCGTCCAGGTTCCACCAGATACTCTCTCACCTATGAAGAGGCCCAACAGGCCTGTAGGGCCACAGGAGCTGTAATTGCTACACCAGAACAGCTACAAGCAGCCTATGAGGCTGGCTATGAACAATGTGATGCTGGCTGGCTGCAGGACCAGACGGTCAGGTGAGCCCCAGAGCCAAGGACTGCCTCCCTTTCTCCTTTAGCATTCAGATAGAAATCCCAAAATGTCCAAGCTGGAAGAGAGACCTCAGAAATCTAATCCAACCTATATTTAGGCAGGACAGTGTCAAATGACACTTCTGTGGACTTCACTTTCATCATCTATAAAATAAGGCCATTGGATAAAGTGACTTCTGGTTCCCTTATGGTCAGGAATCGTGAGACATGTCACTTCACTCCTCAAGGATACAGTTTTTTCAAGTGTAAAATAGGGGGGTTGGATTAAATGACCTCTCTATTCTCTTCTATCTCCATGATCTCCTCTACAACATCCAGAAAAAGTGGTCCTCCAACACTTGTGCTTGAATTTAGTCTGTTCTGAGGCAGACCGTTTCTAAAATAACTCTACCAATACAATACAATTTTTCCACCTGTGGTGACCTCCAGTCCTGGCACAGCTGAATTGGGCCACAAGAAATGAATTTAAGAAATATCTTTACAGCCTCTTAGGAGTCCAGAATCAAGCGATAGCTGTTGACTTATCTCTATGTTCAAGAGCAAAAAACAAAGGCCAGGGGACAATCAGGGATAGTCCTGACAAAAACTGGGGAAAGGATTTTTGCCATAAATCTTCACAATTTGTTTCTCTAAGAAGCATTGGATAAATGGGGAGAGGTCAAATCTTTTCCCACTGCTTTTTCTCTAGATAACTGCCTGGTTTATTCTTAAACCTTTCCTGCTTAGTCAGTGATCTTGATTCCCAAGGTGTTCCCTATAATCAGAAGGTCACCTCTGAAGCCACCAAATCCATCCTCACAATTGATGCTAAAGTTCATGAAGATGCTGTTGTAACAAAGCTAAATGTTTCTCTGTACCCAGAAGTCTTAGGTCCAGGATTCCTTGTCATGTTTCCATCAGTGACTAATATCTTTTGCTGCAAAAGGACCTGTTTCCTGTTGCCTGAAGCTCAACATTTTTTCACTCTCTCTCCTTTGCAGATATCCCATTGTAAGTCCCCGAACCCAGTGTGTCGGAGATAAGAACAGCAGCCCAGGAGTCAGGACCTATGGCCTACGCCCACCAACAGAAACCTATGATGTTTACTGCTATGTAGACTGGCTACTGGGTATGGAATCAACATTCCCCAAAGCTCTGGGCCCACCATGAGAAATTTGGGATGAAGCTCTTTGCAATGGGCAAATATCCCAGATGTACCATGTGTCCTTCCTGCACTACTCTCTGAGTCAGAAGGGATCCAGTGGGAAAAAATGTGGATCAGTCTCTCTCTTAGGCCACCATATTCTCTCTGTCTCTGCATCTTTATCTGTCTCTGTCTCTCTCTCCTCTCTTTGTCTCTATATCTCTATGTCCCTCTGTCTGTCTCTATCTTTTTTTCTGTCTATAAAACTGTATTTTGCCCTTTCTCTCTCCTTCTCTCTCTCTCTGTCTCTCTCTCTTTTTCTCAGCTTAATACTTTCGGTGGTACTTCCTTAGTACAAAACAGGGAAGCATTTTTATTCCAGGGCAGGAGCCATAAACCAGAAGAAAAGAAAATCATTAACATCAATCATCCTCTGCCCATGCTCATATGTACATACTAATTAGTCTAAAAGAGCTTAAATATAAATTGCATTTGTGTGCAGCACATATACAGTGTCCAATGAGGAAAATGTTTCTAGTCATAGGAGAATGCATCATTCAAGAAAGGCAGCTGGATATAGGAATTGAAAAGATCAGAATTCAAATGCTATTTGCATGATCATGGGGAAGTGACTTAAATTCCCATGGTCATGTAGCCAGGACTTGAAACCTACATTAGTGCAAGAAGTTTCCATACCTAGCAGTTCCCCGCAGTGCTCAGGTAGCTTGGAGATATATTTTGTATACATCCCAAGTGTAAATGTAAAATTGCATGAAGAGATTTTGAATATGTGCATATTTGTATTAAAATGTATAAAAATGTAAGCGCCTAGGTGAGGGGTGCCTCTAAGAAGGGTATTTGGCTGTGGGAGCAATCTAATCTCACTATATCTTCCCAATAGGTGAGGTATTCTTTGCCACTCGGTTGGAGCTGTTCACCTTCCAAGAAGCCCAAGAATACTGCGAAGATCACAACGCTACTCTGGCATCTACAGGGCAGCTTTATGCTGCCTGGCGCCGGGGTCTAGACAAATGCCATGCTGGCTGGCTGGCAGATGGCAGTGTTCGCTATCCTATCATCACCCCCCGCTCTGCATGTGGTGGGGATAAGCCAGGTGTTAGAACTGTCTACCTGTACTCCAACCAGACTGGCTTTCCTGATCCCTTGTCCCGGCACCATGCTTTCTGTTTCCAAGGTACTGTGCCACCCTCTTCACACTGCCCAATTTTCCCTGACGTAGTAGGAAAGGTCCCTTTATGTTAAGGAATTACTCATCTTTATAGTCTCCTCCTTTAACCCCCATGTTTTATCCCTTCAGGCTATCCACCTATAAGATGTTCCTACAACCTAAAAACAGGGCAGAAGAATCACACCAAAGAAAAAGATAGACAGAGATAGGGCAAAGGCAGGGAGGGATGAGACATGAACTTATCTCAGCTATTCTTGCTTTCTTATCAAAACTAAGGTGAATTCCCTGAGTGCTTAGAATATGATTATTGATCTATCCCTGTTTCTTCAGGGACCAAGAACTACCTCCTAATTTGGATCCCCTAGGATAGAGCCCTGAGTAATCTGAGGTAGAAATTTCCTGCTTGGGGGGTCAAGTCACTCACCATCTCCTTTTGGATTTTTCAGCTGGACCTCTGAAGGAAGGGGAAGATGGCACACAGGTTTCTATCATTGATGAAGAACTAATTCCAACTCAGGTGGCTCCAAAGGAGGAAGGAATCCTACCTGGAAGAGAAATTGAGTTTACCACTGTACCTGAGAATCAGACAGAGTGGGAAATAGACTTTTTTCCAACAAATACATCATTACTCTCAGGTCAGTATGAATCCATGAAACAATATGATCCAGACTAAAGGATTTAGATTTAGAGCCCATCTATTCAAACTCTCTCATGAAATTAAATATGACTTCATTTGTTACTTGTCCAGGATCATATAGCTAATAATAAGGGTCTGAAGTGGGTTTTGAAGTCAGGTCTTTTTTTATTTTTAAGTCCAGATCTTTATCTACTCCACCACACTGCCTTATGCAATGCTAGCAATGCCCTCTCTAGTCAGCTGGACAACACTTTCTCTCCACAGGAATCCCAGAGATCTGTGTTCTGTTTATCATATCAGTTATTGCTTCTCTGAACAGTCCTGGATAAGTATGTCTCTGAAGCTCTGAACTCAGAGAGAATGTTTAGTATTTACAATACCATTAATTAATTTAACAATCAATTATATTATGTGTATAACACTTCAGTGAGACTTAGATAAGAAAGTAGAAATGGCACCTCCTTTTCATTAGCTTCAAATATGCAGGACCACTCCTGATTTTATAACCTCCTATATTCCAGAGTCCCCCAAAGAAGGGAGTATAAAGTTAGAGAGGGAGTACTTGGTCAGAGTCAAGAGGAAAAGAGTAATATAGGAAGGAATGTGACCTATAATACTACTTTTTCCTGGAAAGTGAGGAGGTGGTACCAGATGACCAAAGATCTTTGGGGTCCCAAAAAGTCACAATTCTCTTTTTCTTTCTTTTCCTCCACATCTACTCCCTAGTAAAAATTCCCATTCACCAAGTACAATTTCAAGCAACAGTTGTTCTAATTAAAACATTTGACCCTAACTTGTGAATGATCAATAGATTTAACCAGTCTCAAGTCTACTTACATCCCCAAAGAGTTATTCCTATAAGAATTTACAATTAATAGGATATATGAGAGATTTTTGAGCAGTGGACCATCTGGAATTCCTTAACTGCTTACTGATTCCAGGAAACACTTCTGTCCCATATTTATCATTAAGTAGCTTATCATGGGACAAACTACATAAATGCATCATCAAAGACTCTTTTAGAACAGGTACTCTGTGGCACCCCTCTTTCTATTCCCAGCATTAGGACAATGCCTTATATAGAGTAGCTACTGAATAAGGGTTTAGTGAATTGAATGTATACTGTACCACTATATCCAATCCAATCAACATTTATTAAGTGCTGACTATGTGCCAGGCACTGGCACTATGCGCCACCACTCTCTAAAATTGGAGTAAAGGAGTCATCATAAAGAGACAGTTGGTCAGACATACATACAGAAAGATAAGACAAAGAAAGTTCCATACTCCCATAGGGATCTGTAAAAACAGAGTCACTGATAGAAGTGAAAATACAGGTAGACCTAGACTATATTTACAGTTACTAATGGAAAATGACTACAAGGAGCTCTGGAAGCACTAGAGAATGATTAAGTTTATGAGTTTGAATCAATTCATTTAATCTCTCTTGTACCTCAGTTTCCCTATTCATAAAATAATATTTATTCCTGAGATAAGAAAAAAGAAACACACCTGTGAAAATATTATTGAACATGATATTAGTAACATAAGCTTATAGTGATAGTGCTTCTAGCCAGTTATTAAATATTACAGGTACAATTCACTATTTGACAAAAACTGCTGGGAAAACTGGAAACTAGTGTGGAAGAAATTAGGGCTTGACCCACATCTAACACCACATACCAAGATAAGATCTAAATGGGTTCATGATCTGTATATAAAGAGTGGTACTATAAGTAAATTAGAGGAATGTAATATAGTTTACCTCTCAGACCTATGGAGATGGAATAAATTTATGTCCAAAGAAGAACTGGAACTCTTAATTGAAAACCAGATAGATAACTTTGACTATATTAAGTTAAAAAGTTTTTGTACAAACAAAATCAATGCAGACAAGATTAGGAGGGAAGCAATAAATTGGGAAATAATCTTTACATTTAAGGGTTCTGATAAAGGTCTCATCTATAAAATATATAGAGAATTGTCTCATATTTATAAAAATTCAAGCCATTCTCCAATCAATAAATGGTCAAAGGATATGAACAGACAATTTTCAGAGGATAAAATTAAAACTATTTATAGTCATATGAAAAGGTGCTCCAAATCACTATTGATCAGAGAAATGCAAATCAAGACAACCCTGAGGTACCACTTCACACCTGTCAGATTGGCTAAAATGACAGGAAAAGTTAATGATGAATGTTGGAGGGGATGTGGGAGGGCTGGGACACTGATGCATTGTTGGTGGAGCTGTGAATGGATACAGCCATTCTGGAGAACAATTTGGAGCTACGCTCAAAAAGTTATCAAACTGTGCATACCCTTTGACCCAGCAGCATTTCTATTGGGTTTATATCCCAAAGAAATCATAAAGGAAGGAAAGGGCCCCACATGTGCAAGAATGTTTTTGGCAGCCCTTTTTGTAGTGGCTAGAAACTGGAAATTGAATAGATGCCCTTCAATTGGAGAATGGCTGAATAAATTATGGTATATGAATATTATGGAATATTATTGTTCTGTAAGAAATGACCAGCAAGATGATTACAGAGAGGCTTGGAGAGACTTACATGAACTGATGCTGAGTCAAATGAGCAGAACCAGGAGATCATTATACACAGCAACAACAGTACTATATGATGATCAATTCTGATGGACATGGCTCTCTTCAACAATGAAATGTTTCAAACCACCTCCAATTGTTCACTGAAGAAAGCCATATACACCCAGAGAGAGGGATGTGAAATATGGACCACAACATAACATTCTCATACTCCTTGACTGATGTTTCCTTACATTGTGTTTCCTTTATCTGATATATTTTTTTGTGTAGATAAGATTTTTCTTGCACAACAATGATAAGTTTGGAAATATGTATACATATATTCGATTTGCCAATATTTTAACATAATTAACATGTAGTGGATATCCTGCCATCTAGGGGAGGGGTGGGGAGTAGGGGGGAAAATTTGTAACAGAAAGCTATGTAAGGGTTATTGTTGAAGAATTACCCACACATATGTTATGCAAATAAAATTAAAAAATAAAATTAAAAAATAAAATAAAATTCAAAAAAAATATTACAGGTACAAAGAGACTTACCTCTAGTGTCCCTATCACTACCACCACCACCATTCTGAAAAAACTAAGGCCCTCAGAGATTGAGTGACTTGCACAAGGACAAGAAGTGAGTTAGTGTCAGAGGTAGGTCATCATTCCCTCTTCCAAGGATGTTGTAAGTCTTTAGTTCAGGGGCTCTTAACTTTTTTCCTGTCATGGATGTCTTAATTCATAAAGTTAAATACGTAGAAATGACACTAGTGATTTGGAAATATTTTTCTTTTTTGTAAAAGTTCACACACCCTCTAAATTTTTGGAGGTCCATGGATCCCAAGTTAACAATCCAAATATCAGTATAAAGTATGTAGTATAAAAAGAATGGTAAGAATGGATTTAGGCTTCTAGGTATGAGGAACCAGGGAGTTCATTCAATGCTTACCAATAAAATTTTATCTTTTTTTTTTCTTTCCTCCCTCAGTAAGTCCTTCATCCTGGCCTCCCATCAGTGCTATTCCAGAAGAAAGTACTGGGGAGCCTTCTTTCAGTGGAACACCTTCAGCATCTGGAGAGCCATATGAATCTGGTGTGAGCCCAACCAGTGGCAGTGGGGAGCCGTCAGCCTCTGGCGAGCCAGCAGCCTCTGGAGAGCCATCAGCCTCTGGAGAGCCGTCAGTCTCTGGGGAGCCGTCAGCCTCTGGGGAGCCGTCAGCCTCTGGGGAGCCATCAGTCTCTGGGGAGCCATCAGCCTCTGGAGAGCCAGCAGCCTCTGGAGAGCCGTCAGCCTCTGGAGAGCCAGCAGCCTCTGGCGAGCCATCAGCCTCTGGAGAGCCGTCAGTCTCTGGGGAGCCGTCAGCCTCTGGAGAACCAGCAACCTCTGAAGAGCCGTCAGCCTCTGGAGAGCCGTCAGCCTCTGGAGAGCCGTCAGTCTCTGGGGAGCCAGCAGCCTCTGGAGAGCCAGCAGCCTCTGGAGAGCCGTCAGTCTCTGGAGAGCCAGCAGCCTCTGGAGAGCCATCTGGTGTTCCAGAAGTGAGTGGCAGTGGGGAGCCATCAGCTTCTGGAGAGCCATCTGGTATTCCAGATGTGGGAGCTCCAGATATGAGCAGCAGTGGGGAACCATCAGCTTTTGGAGAGCCATCTGGAGTTCCAGATGTGAGTGGCAGCGGGGAACCAACAGTCTTTGAAGAGCCATCTGGAGTTCCAGATGTGGGAGTTCCAGATGTGAGTGGCAGTGGGGAGCCATCAGCCTCTGGAGAACTATCTGGAGTTCCCAATGTTAACATTTTGGATGTGAGTGGCAGTGGGGAACCATTGGCTTCTGGAGAACCAGTCACTGTTCCAAGTCTTGGAAGAATTCCAGATGTGAGTGGCAGTGGGGAACTGTCAGCCTCTGGGGAGCCATCTGGTGTTTCAGGTATTGGAGTTCCAGATGTGAGTGGCAGTGGAGAACCATCAGCTTCTGGAGAACCATCTGGTGTTCCAGATGTGAGTGGAGACTTCCTTGCCAGTGGAGAAGCTTCAGGAGGGCTTGAAACAAGTGGGCAGCCCTCTGAGGATAGTGTAAGTGGACTGCCCTCGAGTGGCCTGGATTTCAGTGGAGATGGCTCTGGGCTACCTGGAGAGAGTGGATTGGCTTCTGGGGAAACAGACATAAGTGGCTGGTCTAGCACTACTGAAGTTAGTGGACTGCCTTCAGGAGATGATTTAGCTGTGACTACTTCTGAACATCTAGACCTTGGGGGGCTGCCTTCTGGAACTCTAGGGAGTGGTCAAACTCCAGAAACAAGTGGCTTGCCCTCTGGATTTAGTGGTGAACACTCTGGAGTGGACTTTGGAAGTGGCTTCTCATCTGGACTACCTGATATGAGTGGATTTCCATCCGGGTTCCCAACTGTCTCTCTTGTTGATACTACATTAGTGGAAGTGGTCACAGCAACCACTGCCAGTCAATTGGAAGGGAAAGGGACCATTGGAATTAGTGGTCAAGGAGAAATATCTGGGCTGCCATCTGGAGAGTGGGACATTAGTGGAGGAACTAGTGGCCTACCTTCAGGAACTGAGCTCAGTGGACAGGCATCAGGATTACCTGATACCAGTGGGGAGACATCTGGAATATTTGAAATAAGTGGACAAGCATCTGGAATTCCTGAAGTCAGTGGAGAAACATCTGGACTATTTGATGTCAGTGGGTATGGATCTGGAACTCCTGAAGCCAGTGGAGAAACATCTGGAATATTTGGAATCAGTGGGCAGGCATCTGGTCTTCCTGATGCCAGTGGAGAGACATCAGGGATTTTTGACTTAACTCAGAAGCCATCTGAAGTTCCCCATCTCAGTGGTCAGCCCTCTGGATTACCTGATGCCAGTGGAGAAACATCTGGTGTACTTGAATCCAGTGGAGAGTCTTCTGGTGTTATAGATATTAGTGGAGAGACATCTGGAGTGGCGTTTGGCAGTGGACAACCATTTGGAGTAACTGATTTCAGTGGAGCAACATCTGGAGTATTTGATATCAGTGGACAATCATCTGGAGTTTCTGGGTTCAGTGGTGAAACATCTGGAATCTCTGATCTGAGTGGGGTGGGGGATCTCAGTGGTTTGATTTCTGGGACTGTAAGTGGTAGCGGTGAATCTCCCGGTGTTACCTTTGTTGATACTGGTCTTGTTGAAGTGGCCCCAACTGCATTCAGGGAAAATGAAGAAGGCTTAGGTTCTGTTGAAATAAGTGGCTCTCCTTCTGGGGAGGCAGATATATCAGGTAAATTCTCTGGAATTGTAGACTTCAGTGGACAATCTTCTGGAACCATAGAATCCAGTGGGCTTGCTTCAGGTGCCCCAGAATTTAGTGGCCTGCCAAGAGAGTCTGTGGAGCTCAGTGGAGAATCCTCAGGAGCAGAGATTGGAAGTGGTCTGCCATCTGGAGAATATATTAGTGGACTTTCATCTGGTTTTCCCACAGTATCTCTAGTGGACAGAACTTTGGTTGAATCTTCAACCCCAACTCCAAAAGCAGAAGAGGCAGGAGAAGGACCTTCTGGGGTCTTAGAAATCAGTGGAACTCCTTCAGGAGAAACAGAAGGCTTTGGGGAGATATCTGGAATGCTGGACCTCAGTGGGTCCCAATCAGGGCTGATAGAGACCAGCGGAGAGTCATCTAGTGTACCATCATTTAGTGGTGATTTTTCTGGGGTCTCTGATATAAGTGGAGAATCATCAGCAGTCACCAGCAGCAGCGGAGAAGCCTCAGGATTTCCAGAAGTCACTTTGATTACGACAGATTTAGTGGAAGCCATTATGAAGCCAACAGTTTCACAAGAACTTGGTCAAAGATCTCCTGTAACACTCCCTCATTTTGTGGAGTCCAGTGGGGAGTCCTCTGTTTCTGGAGAGTTCAGCGGAATGTCAACAACTCATGAAACTGAGGTAGAAGCATCAGCAGTTCCTGAGGTGAGTGGCGATTTATCAGCGTATCCTGAGGCATCAGCTGTCCCCGATGTCAGCGGCACAGCATCCACACTTTATGAAGCTGAACATGAAATATTTTCATCATCAAATGGAAGTGGGGAAACATCCACTTTCCAAGAACCATCCTCCACCCCTGACCTGAGTGGAGATTCGTCTGCCTTCCACAGCATCTCTGAGGAAACATCTACCACGCATGATATGAGTGGAGAGACATCCAGCCCCCAAGAAGTGGACTTAGAAACATCATCTGTGCCTCTGGCTAGTGGTGAGTTCCCTGTGAGTCATGAAGACAGAACTGAAGTCAGTGGGGAAGCTTCTGGACTCCCCACCCTGCCCCTACCAGATGTTTCAGGGGACACTTCTCTGCCAGATGTAGTCATTAGCACCAGTGTTTCAGAGACTGAATTCAGGCATCAGACCCCGAGCCCTGAAGAGGCTCAAACAGAAATTGAATCCTCTAGTCCCTTAGTATCAGGAGAAGAGATTGAAAGAGCTGGGACAGTTCCTTCCCCCACAGACACTTCCATTGCGTCTCAAGTTTCTCCAAATGAGCAAGAAGGACCAAAGTCCCCAACTGAAGGTATGGTTATTTTTTTTCTGACTTTAATTATAGTAAATGTGTGAATGGGATGGGGATGGGGAGAAGAAGAACTGTTCATAATATAGACATAAGCTTGGTTTATCTGGATTCAAAACATAAAACAGAACAAGATTCTTAGAAATCATGTAGTAGACCCCTCCACTAGGTACACACACACACACACACACACACACACACACACACACACACACACAAGTGGTATCTGATTAGTTTGCCTTCTTTACTTCTTTTGGGCTTTCTCTACTTCTCTTTTGTTTTTAAAGCATCTTTTTCAAAGTTTTACAGGACCTATGAAAAATCAATGGTATTCAACATCTAATAAAGCAAAGCTGGACTGAAACATATTGACTCCAAACTAAGAATTCCAGAGACCCCAGCTCCCTTTACTGAGAGGTCAATCAGGCTGCCCAAGTAGCTGCCCAAAATGAGAAGATAATTTGGTTGATCTGCTCTTCCCCTGCTAGTTACAGCCACCCCCAAGTCATATGCTGAAGAGCCATGTGGAGCTGGGACCTGCCAGGAGAGGGAGGGAAGTGTCATCTGTCTATGCTCCCCTGGGTATATGGGCAATCCCTGTGATATAGGTAAGCTCCTTGTTTAGTCTAAATGGGGGAGGACTAGTGGACTCCTCCAACTTTAGAAGAGGAGTTTTTATTCACCCTTTAGTCCTACTTCAATTTACCTGGACATAAGGAGAGAAATATGATTTATAACATAAAAAGGGAGTCAGTAAATATAAATCCATTACCCAGCATTGATGCTCCCATGGTTCTCTTCCGATTCCAACAGCAGGAGCCAAAGCAGATGTCCTAAGTAAGAGAAAACTAAGCAGGAAAAGAGGAAATTTCAGAAGCGTTTCTCTATCCCAAATTCAGAGTTGGTTTTGGGTTGTGAATTCTATCTACTACTCATTTCAAGGGTTTGTTAAACTGGTATGGCATATGGGATATTCAATCAACCAACCAACAAGTATTTTAGGTGTTTACCAAGTGTAATGCACTATACTAGATGTTGGACATAAAATGTAATAGTCTCTGATGTTAACAAGTTTGCGTTCCATCAGGAGAAATGATATGAACACATATAAGTTCATACAAAATCAATGATAAGTAAGGGTGATCAGGGAAGCTCCCACAGCACTTGAACTAAGTTTTAAAGAGAAGTAAAGATTCTAAAAAAAATAGAGGTAGAGAAGGAGTACATTTTAGATATGAAGAACAACCTGCGCAAAAGCATGGCAGTGGGAGATAAATTATCATATAGAGGAAAAACAAGACCAGTTTAGACAACAGTACACAAAGGGGAGTCTTGTAGAATAACACTGGGAAAGTAGGTTAAATTCAGGTTGTGAATCAATCAGTCAGCAAGTATTTTATTAAGTTTTTATCAGACACTATATTAGGTGCTAGGGATCTTTTTTATTGTAGAAAAAAACAAACACAGTATCTGTCTCCAGGGATTATACATCCTATGAGTGAGAAAACATATATAAATGGACACATATGAGATGCATACTGAAAAGATGTTTATAGAAGGTGCTAGCTGCTAGAAGAATTGGGATATACTCATGGTTATAGGTTCTGTAAATTCCAGTATTTTCATGAACCCAAGTAGAAATGAGAAAGATAGATGGCTTCCTATACCACTTGGCCAAACACTGTGAACATCTGACCAGGGAAGACTCATAATTTAATATTACATGTGTTCTATATATTTATTACTGTCTTGAATGAAGTTTCCCCAAACTACAAGCAGAGAATCTGGGCTGCTTTTCCTGAAAGGTAAGAGATGGAAAGGGGACCAGGAGGTGACCAAGATGGATCCTCCAACTTGGGGTAGTAAGAAAAATGAACTGATCAGAGTCCAACTTCTGATTCCCTAGCATTAAATCTGAACTCCAAGTATTTAATAGTCCTGTTTCTATGTCATTGTATATTGTGTTGTTGTCATTTTAAAATCAACATGCTTTCCTTTTTAGCAGCATCAATGACCCCAAATGCCTCTGACCATAGCATTACTTAGGTGTACATGATCTAAAGAAGAGAGACTCCATGACCCTCCTTGCAAAGTTCAAAATTCATTATTTCAAATACAGCATAGTATGCTGGAGGGGGCTGGGAATGCTGGATGTGGAATCAGAAGACTAGTACCTATGTGCCCATAGGCAAATCAATTCACTTCTTGTCCTTAGTTTACTCAACTGAGTTCTAAGGACCCTTCCAGGAACAATATGACTCCAAAGTTCTTCATGCATTATGTGGTTTGCAGATGTACAAGGGTTGTCTGGGTAAGTCATTCTCAGAAAGGCTGGCATCTCTATTTCTATAGCAGGGCTCTCATCTATCTTGCCTCATTCAGTTACTAGAATGAATGCAGAGTTATGGAAGGAAAAATCAGAACAAAACCAAGTATACAATGTATAATGTATATATTTAAGGTATATTGTACTTATATATATGTATATATTCAACTAACATCCTTATTACATATTATATAGGTATATAATATATAATAAATATACTGTATATAGCATATATACAGGAAATATATATGTATATATAAATAGAAGTTGAAATATATAATGCATATGGTAAAATGAGTTCTTTTTTCAACTATGGTTATATATGAATACTATATTCCCTAAATCCTTTCTCCTATTCCAAAGGGATTGTTTGTGTATGGGGGTGGAAAGAGTTTATTCTCAAGATGATTTTCAGACCAACTACAATGGGATTAATTTCTTGGACAACAAAGGATGACTTTTACAAGCAAAGTTCATTTTTTTTAATACAAAGATATCCATGGGACACTGGTGACCTCGGGAATAGGATTGACTCTTTCTCTTTGGCATATGCCCTGAAATCTCTATAGCTGCCTCCCATTTGAGGTGAAGAGGTCCTGAAAGGTACTTTCAAGCAGCCCAGAGAGTATATCTCTGGGTTTTCCAGCATTCCAGGGCTGGAGAAGCTACTGATGGCTGAACTGAGGATGAGAGAACCAGCCATGAGTAGGGATGAGTTCAGTTTTCAAACATCCTAAACCTGGAGAAAATTTTTCAGGATATTTTTCCAGAGTCCCGTCCATAAAACTCACTATTGAATGGCAGGACAGAGAAAACCTAATCAAATTAACTCAGAGGTTGATATTTTGCTGCACTAAAGGGATGACAAGATACTCTGCCAAATTTCCCTTCCAGTTCACCCTGTCTTATTTGGAACTTTCTTAGGCTTGAGAGAACAAAATAAATCTTAAGAAAACCAGGACTGACTTTCAGGATCAGAACGTGCTCTGTCCTTTCGGCTTCTTCTGATATTCTGTAACTCTATCTCCAGCCTGAAACAATACCAAAATAGTAATAGAAAAATCAGCCATCTCTGGCTGCTTCAGCAGGATTGACGTCTTTCAGCAGCAAGCCAGCCTGAAAAGGAGGAGATTGGTGTTAAGTGGAGCTTACCTAATTTACTATAGGCCCTTCTTATGCAGAACTGGCTAAGCAATTTATGTTTCCACGAGGCTTTCTGACCATTACTCCTCCAATATCCCCATGAGGTAGACGGTATCTAGAGTTACTCTGCAGTTAAGCTGAACAGAGGGGAGGAACTCTACGACTTAGCCAGCATCACACAATGAATGAGTTAGAACCAGAATTTAGGTCTTAATCCACTTATCCCACTGTGCTAATGGGAACTCCCAGATGAACTTTTAAAAAAAACTTCTGGTCTGAAAGAGCTGACAGTATGATACCACTTTTGTCAAGCTTGGAGTTTCCTTAGAAGTAAAATGGTAAATAAAACCTCTTCTCTTTGGGGGTTAGTCTAACATAAGACCAAAGGGGCTTGTCCTAAGTCATTGTTTTCTCTGTGAGCTAAAAATTCAGTTATTAGTTCAATTTGGGGGCAGGTACATGATAGAGTGGATGGAATGCTGGGTCTGGAGTAGGAAGACCTGAGTTCAAATCCAGACTCAGACATTTACTAGCTATCTGATCCTGGGCAAGTCACTTATTCCTGTTTGCCTTAGTTTCCTCCTCTGCATAATAAGCCAGATAAGGAAATGGCAAATCACTCTAGTATCTTTGCCACAACAACAACAACAAAATGGGGTCATGAAGTATCTAACATGACTGAAATGACTGAACAACAATTTTTAAAAATTCAATTCTGCTCTATGGGAGCCATAGGACCTTTGAACCATTAAAGCTAGCACATTGCACTGTACTTGGAGGTGCTTACTAAGTGTTTGATGGAGGATAAAAGAGAAAAGGAAGGAAGGAAGGAAGGAAGGAAGGAAGGAAGGAAGGAAGGAAGGAAGGAAGGAAGGAAGGAAGGAAGGAAGGAAGGAAGGGAGAGAGAGAGCAAGGACTTTAAGTAGCTTTCCTGATTCATCATTTACTCACTTGACTTGGACTTTCCAAAGGGAGAATCTGAACAAAAGCAGTGACTTTTACCTCGGGCTCCATGCCTATTCATCATTCAGAATAGGGCCAAAGGTTCAGGCGGTTTTCAAAAACATAGCATTCTTCTTACTGCAATATTTGAATAACTAAAGAAACATCCTTAGTGCTGGGGGTTTGAGCCTGTAATTAGTCCTAAGAGAAAGGACTTGACAATTATCTTTGTCTTGTTTAGCAAGTATTCCCTAAACAAGTCCTTGATAAATTATTAATCAGCGATTTTGACACGGCAATAAACATCCATTTAATGAATTCTCTGATCCCTAAGTGATTAAAGGCAGAACTGTATGCACTAATCTAATCCATTTCAGAATCCTCCCTTCCATTGCTAACTAGCACCTGGAGGCATTAAAACTAAAACCAGATTTCACATCTAATTTTCTGCTCACCAATGGAGCTGTTTGGGCTCTACTTAAAGCCCTTAACTGGGTAGTTAAGGGGGCTGAGAACATAAAACTTAATCAGTTTCTCTTTCTGTTAATTGCCAGATCTCACTTTCTAGCTTTCATGCTCTGAGCTTGAGATCTAGCATTTTCTCTTTCCCCAGGGAAAGTTTATATTTCAAAGAGTTTTCTCCCTGGGAGGGGAAACATTCTCCCTAGCTTATTTTAAAGCACCGAATTACCATTTGTATTGATTTTGCAGAAAATAAATATGTATTTTAAACTTCCAGTTGAACTGAATTGCAGATAATCAATATATTTTCACAATTGTGTGATTATTAGGCCCTACCAAGATGAGTGTATTTTTTACATCATTGTTTGTTTAATTAGAGGCTATCCTTATACTTAATAGAGTCCTGAATTAGAACTCACAAAAACTTGGATTTGAACCCCTCCACCTATACTCACCACTGAGTGACACTGGTCGAGTCACTTACCTTCTATGAGCCTCAGTTTCTTCATCCTTACATACTCATTAATAATAGCCCTAGAATTTACCTCATGGGAATATTGTGAAGTTTAAAATGAGATATAAAGCAGCCAGTACAAGCAGATAGAGTACATGCCAGTAGTCAGGACCTGTGTTAAAAATTATCTCAGACACTTACTAGTTACGTGACCTGGGCAAATCGTTTAATCTCTTTTTGCCTCAGTTTCCTCATCTGTAAAATGAAAATGATAAAAATAGTACCTACTTCCCAGGGTTGTTGTGAGGACAAAATGAGATGATAATTTTAAAGCCCTTAGCACAATGCCTAGCACATAGGAAACACTATTTAAAAATTAGCTATTATAGATAAAGATAAGGTTTTTAATGAGGCATTGTAAATTGTAAGGAATTTTGTATTTTTCGTCATTCTCATGTCAAATTACCCTTATTCTTCATATTCCTTATCAGATATATACATGGTATGGGTGCAATATTATGCAAAACTGGATGTATCTATGAAGCCAACTAATTAACCTTCCACCACTCAGATTGGAAAATTACCCCTGGCATTATCTATCCAGAATATAATAGATAAAAAAAAACCACTAAATGTAGAACTTTCTTCAGTTCTTATAAATCAAATACTACCTCTTTCTGAATCCAGAATAAACTTTTCAATTTGTATTCTTGACATGGACAGACCATAAGGCAAGAACATTGACCTAAGCATTGGGAGAAAGCACCATTTCTGATGATGTCATGGTGAAAACACCATTGCAAATCTCCTTCAATCTCTACCTCTGTTTTCCTGACCTTAACACGGGGATCCAAGATGAATATTCTCTTTTGCTAGAGGACTTCCATGAAGATAAATGAGCTCATAGTTTTAGGTACTTTGGATGAAACGTTATTTGTCATTAATTAGAACCATTCCACTTGTTGAAAGGAGACTGGAAAAGAACCTTAAGCATTCTGATCCTTTCTGAATTGCCCAATCAATGTTCAAAAGATGTTTGTTGTGCTCCCACTGTGTATACCAGACATAAAATCATGAAATGCCAGACTTTGAGTTCAGTACAATGAGCCCTGGAATCTTCCTCCTCCCTGTGTGACTTCTAATGTCATTTTCGGAACCTCACCCCCTTCACATTTGTACTTTTATGACATTTCTTTCCCATGAAAATTCACCACAGGACTTTCCCCATTTCCCAAAGATGACACATAGAATGGCAAAATCTTCATCCTAGCTCCTCTTGACTTGTTTGGAATTTTTAATCTCTCAGATGAAATTTGATGAAGCTAAATTCTCCTCACAGTTTCAGAAACTAAGAAGGATCCCAGAGTTTCGAAGTTTATTCATCTGAGAAGAGAGGAATGAAGAGAAAAAGGGAGCTTGTCAAGATCTTGATTACTCCAGATCAGAGAAAGAGCTGGCAACCTTTGAGAATCTGAGATGCCTTTTTTTTTCTGTACTCAGTCCAAAGAAGGGAATGACTGCAGCAGACTGCAACATAAATAAGGAATACATGATTGGATAAAGACTACTTTTTCCTTTATCCTTCTGCCTTTAGGATGACCATGTAACACCTGGCTTCTGGGAATTCAGCATGTGATTTTGTTCATTGTAGTTTCCATCAGTCTAAGTGTCTGCATTGGATCATGTGTGATGCCCAATCCATTTAGATCAAATTTATGTGTAGAACAGTTCGATGGATTGATGGCCTTGGGATGGAAGTGATGAGCTAAGTATTTCCTTTGTAGAGCACACCTTTGTGAAAACCTGGGGAGCTATCATGGATGACCTCCTTTTTGTGTCTCCCTCTCTTCCTCCCTGAATTAAAAGTCTCTGATCATGGTACCAAGTTCTCTAACCAATCAATGAATGTTTCTGCCCATTTCAGAAATCAACCTTATTTCCTGCTGAATATCCTGCTTTAGCTGCTGTTTTTGCTTTATTCCCATTGCCAACTGGGTGCTTTACTCTGACACATAATAGAAGCTAATAATCAAAGAACTCTTGCTTTCTTATTCAGGTGAGAACCCTCTCCATCTCCACCTTACATCTTGCAAGTTGGTGTGACCTATTGTTGCTACTGCTGCTGCTGGAAATCCTAGCATATGTTGGGATTATCATCAATCCCTTAATGCATTTTGGGATTTGCTTCCCTCCCCCCATTTTAGGGTTAGTCATCTTTTTTTGGGTTGGACAGGGTTTGAATCTTCAGTTCAGCAGATTTAATTTGAGTCTATCAGTTTTTGACCCATTCTCAAATTTCTCTGATAATAAAATATAAAAAAATTTAAGGATAAGAAAGATTGGTGATATTCAACCTTCAAGCTGAGTGAGCTTACCTTCTATCCCAAGAAGATGCTTCCCTTAGTCCCAAAGCTAATGTCAAGATCAAGAAGAAAGTTCTTTAATTGTCTTACCAGAGACTTGAGATTCTTAGTCTTCTCAAATATGAATTTCATCTAGATTTGACCTCTCTAAAATATTAAGGAAAAAGTCCAACACATTTTCCTCTGCACATTTGTAGCAGTGGGCATACAACATCTGGATCTTATTCCAACGATATACTGAGCCAGATGATGTTATAGCCCCATATGAGAGCAGCACCTTGACATTCTGGAATTTTCCTAAGTCTCTTATTTAGAAGTCATGATCGTATGGTGCCATAAGTCCAAGCATGTAAAGCAAAGTACAGTTCCTTCAAACCATTCACTCCAATGATACCCTATGAAGAAATGTGACATTTTATGACAATCAATCCATGACACCATGACAAAGGGAAATAAGCATTTCCTTATCCTCTTCAGCCTGGCAGGGAGAAGATGGATAAGTATTCATCAATCACAATGTGTCTGGACCATACTAAACTCTTTGGATATTCTCAGCTTTGGAGGTCAAATTCAGGGGATGGGGAAGAAATTTTTGAGTTATTGTGGGGTGTCAAGGTAAAAGAGGACAATTCCAGGTTATTCAGTTCTTATCTAGACCTTTGTCTTTGACACTATAATTTATCCAGTACCACTGGGTAAATTAATCATTTTAACCCACCTGTCTGAATAAACAAGAAAAAAACTGTTGGTGACATTATCTGAATATCAGAAGAACAGAACAGTAGAAGGGTCTATTAGAAACAAAAGAGAGAGATGGGAATTTGGCAGTATAACATCCCAGAGCTCATCAATTACCATACTTACTGAACAAAACTGACAGTTTAGTGGCACAGCAGATAGAGCACCAGGCCTGGATTCAGGAAAACATGAATTCAAATTCATCCTCGGACACTTTTGTATGATTCTGAGCAAGTCACTTAACTTGCTCAGTTTGCCTCAATTTCCTCATATAAAATGAGCTGAAGAAGCAAATGGCAGACCACTCTAATATCTTTGCCAAGAAAACCCCAAATGGAGTCATGAAGTGTGGGATACAACTGAAAACTATTTCAGAAGAAGACTAGTTCAGAAAAACCAGCTCCTGAATCATTCAAGATGAACTGATAAGTACCTGGTAAGCACAAAGCTTCTAGCTCTCCGGGCTACCATTAAGGTTGTGTCTCAGTTGAGAAATCATCTTCTGGAACATTGAGTCTAAAGGAAACTGTTCTTGGAAGATTACTAAGAAGTCAAGTCATTTTACCCTACTGTCCTTCCACAAAAATCCCCAATAAATTGAGTGGCCATAGTCTTAGGAAATACCCTGAAGCTTCAAGAAGAGTTCACTAAAAAGAAGAAGATAATTGCAATTATAGGGATCATTTTCTTTTATGCGAATAACATCTGCTAACATGTACTACATTCACTCAGTGGACCATTTATCAGTTCTTAAAATATCATCTTTGCAAACTTTTTTTTACTATAACTTCTCTACAATTTTGCCCTCCTTCACTTCTTTATAATTAAAAATTGGTCCAGAAATCCAGGATGAGTAAATGTCCAGAAACACCAAAGACCTTTATGGTCTAGTGGGAAATGAAATATGTTGACTAGTTTTCAAGAGCCTCTCCTGAGTGTGGAGTAAATCACCTAAATGCTTAGTGAGCCCTTTCTGGAAGCCAGATCCATTGCCTATTGGAATATTAGGAAGATACAACATCTTGGAGGAATCTTACCATTAATCTCATGCAAATCATTTGGTATTATGGCAATATGACCTGGGACAAACTGTGAAATCTGACACTCTCCCCACCATACCCTGCTTCTCCTGCCACCAAACTATCATCTGTCTTCAGTATCTTGGGAATGGCATTTAAAGCTTCAGTAGGAATAGCAGCAGCAGCAGCAACAACAGTACTTAGGGCATCATACCAATCCCCCTCCAATCCTCTCCACAAACAACAGGTCTTGCCCAGGACAAGTGGAACAACAGGCCATCATCACCCTGGATTTGTCTGCCAGAGGTCCTAATGGCAGCCCTTCATTTCTTACAGACATTGATGAATGCCTTTCAAACCCCTGTCTGAATGGAGGTACCTGCATGGATGGCATCGACTCTTTCACATGCTTATGCCTTCCCAGCTACGGAGGGGACCTGTGTAATATCGGTACGGCCACCCCAGCTTCAGCTAATGTAACTAACCACCATATCCATGTTTCCTTCCTTTCTCTTCACCTCCCCAACTGTTCCTTTTATTTCCTCAGACTCTCCAATCTAGCTTCTAACTCTAAGCACCAGCCTCTCCATTGAGGGAAAGTCTTATTTTCAGGTAGAAGGTGCTATGACCCATCACACCAGCCAAGCAACTGTTTTTGAGGAGGTGACTGAGATGTCTTGCTGCACAACTAGAAAATCCTTTTTTTGGATGTTGGCAAATATGAATGCAACAGGATGTATGGGACAAAGTGCACTCTTGAAATCTGGGTCTATGTGGGATCTTTGGAGCACTAATCCTCCCAGGACTTCCAACCTACCCTGCTCTCCTAAAACTCACCAAGACAGGAATGCATCCAGCTGGAGGGAGGTGCTAATTTCATGCATTTGTCTTGAAGGAAGTTGTGGGGTGGCAAGATTTGGCTTTCTCCCTGGTGACCCTGTATCTTACTGGATGGAAATACTGACAATAATGATATTGATCCCTCTTGATCACCATGTCACCAAGGCTGAGCTGCCTCTCTCTTCTCTCAAGAAAAAAACAAACAGATTTGCCATCTTGGAGTCTTCTGGTTTCTCAAGCATGAGCAGGGGAAATAGGGTTTTGCATGAACGAGGATAACTGCATGATTTCTCCATCTCTGTAACTTTCAATGACAATAGCAACAGGCATTGCATTTGCCACTCAGCCTCTTTCTCCTTTGCCATCTTTCCTCTACTAGAAGTGGATTTGGAAGCTCATGAAAAGAGATAAATTGACTTGTCAGAAAAGAGTCTGGTTTTAGATGAATACCAGCTAGGTTTCCTCTCCTGGGGCTTACCAAAAACTGGGGCTAACAACACTAAATGCTAAGTAACACTTGGGCCTTATAGACCCTTCCAGGATTCTGACTGAGACTACATACTTGGTTCATCTTTAGTGCCTTCCAATCTGTTTTCTCTAACTGGAAGCATCATAGATTTCCTGGATCTCAGAAGCATCTCATCTTGAAAAGAGCAGATTCTTGAGACCTAGTAGCAGTATCTCATGGAGAACTGTGGAAGCATGTTAGTTGCAGAGGCCATTTTATTTGACTGTGCCAGCAGTTATTGAGAGAGAATATCAGAAAACTCCAAGAATTGAGCTGATATCCATTTAAGTCCCAAGATAGAGGTTCCTTGTCCCATCATATGGGTATAGTATTGGGGAAGGAATGGGATGGGGTACATGCAATAATTACAACCCCATTTCCGATCACATTTCCATGTAAGAAAACAGAATTCACAATGGAATATAATACTTCTGGAAGGAATTCCTCAACTTTCTCCTAATTCTACCCCAAGAAGTTGGTACATGGAATCTTACTCGAGATGAGAAATAAGGGCTTCAAGGATCTTCTCCCCAAGGTTGCTTGGGTGATCACAACATCCCCAAGGGGAAGAACAGCAAAATGGAAGAGGGAGAGCATTCTGGAATATACACAAAGACAATACTTTTGTCCATGAAGATGGGAGGGTGGTTAAATCTTTCAGAATGAGGATAGGACATTGACAGTTTCCAAACAAAAATAGCATAGAGGTTATCCAGATTAAGTTCAATTGTTCTCTTTGGTCATGGGTGTCATAAATCAAATCCCTCTAAGACTTTTGCTCTATCTTGACTTTGCTGTCTTCAATATCAACAATATTAACAAATCCTCTCAATTTAAACTTCATTACTTCTCAGATCTTATTTGGGCTTCCTCTTCTGGTTGCCTGCTTCTCAGCCTTTGAAAAAACCTCCTTCATAGATTCTTCTCTCCATCTTTCCTTTAGATATTGCTCCTTCTTGCTTTGCTTCACTAGTTTTGACTCTGAGCATCACCTCCTAAGCTGGGTGGAAAGTGATGGGTCAAGATGGCCAGTTCTCCAGGATCCAGCCAAACATCTTGGGGAAGTGGAATTAATATCACCATAATCCTTGCTCTGGTTATCTCCTCAACATCTCATTTTGTCTCATGGAAAAAGTGTGGGCAGCAGTAATGGGAGGAATGAAGAGAGCAGCATAAATGTGATGGACAGACCACTGGACAAAACAGGAGTGAGGAGAATTGGATGAAGTATCAGCTCTGACCCTATCTGTGTGACTATGGGCAAGTCACTTCACCTCTGTCTCAGTTTTTTCCCTCTGTAAAATGAAGAACCTAAAGTCCTTTCCAGCTCTAAAACTTTCCCATTCTCATTAATAACCTTTACACTTCCTTTCTAGACTTACTAATGCTCACAGCACAGAGTGCTTATGCCTCTCCTCTTGCCTTCTGCCCCTGGCCTTCATATCCACATTTGATTTTTTTTAGTTCTCCAGCTACCACTTTTTTTCTGTTTTCTGCTTCCTCAACAGAACAGTCAGACCTTAGCCCACAAAAGTGGAAATCCAAAGAAGTGAACTTATATACACACTAGAAGAAGAAATTCTACTACTCCTAAACCAGCATCCTCATGATTCAATTCAATTGAGAGGGTATTGAGGGTTAAATAAGAAATTTGTATTGGAAATACAATCAAATCTCCAAGGCATATATCCCCTTGGTTAAATTCATGACTTTTCCTAGATCCCATTTGTATTCCATAAGAGTTCAGTGTCCTGACATAGGATTAGTCAATAAATCAATCCTCTCTCCATATCTCCTGAAGCTGGGAAAAAGGCCCAAGAGCCAACTATCCTCACTTTGATGTATCCCTCATATAACATTCAGGTGGTAGATCCAAAAGTTGAGTCTATTATGGAACAAGTCTTTCCAAAACTCTGACTCTTACCTTTTCATGAAGTTGAGTTATTTTATTTTTGCTTATGAATCTATTTCATGATTTGCTAGAAAGATAGTTCCAGTTCTATATAACAAATGTCCCACACTATTTGTCCCTCTATTGTCTTCAGTCCTTTGTCCCTACCAACTTTTATGTGCCTACCCATGACTGTGATACCTTGTAGCCTCTCTAAACTACTTTATTCTCTCCATCTGACTTCTAGTCTTTTCTCTCTCTCTTCTCTACTTAAGTTAAAATTTGTTTTTGTTGAGAAAGAGGTAAGATTGAGAAGAGAATGCCCATCCTCTAGAACAGTGGTGTCAAATACAAATATTGCATAAGGATCTCTGTGGGTCATGTATTGACTTAGTTTTAAAATGTAATGTTAGTTATGTTTCATTGTATTTTTATTTACTTTGATAAATATTTCCCAAGTACCCTTTAATCTAATCCAGGCTTCATTCAGGAATGGACTGCAGGTCATGCATTTGACACCTCTACTCTAGAACTTATCTCCAACAGAAAAAATATTTCTGGGTCAATGGCAGGGATGCAAGGTCTCTAGAATCTCCCAGTCAGAGCTCTGAGATTCCTGTCAGCAGGGCCCAGTCTTTTCCTGCTTAAGGCCTGAGCCTCTCCCCTCATTTGTACACCTGGTACTTCAGGTGGCTTGATCAATACCAGGGTCTCAGATCAACCTTTGAATGTCCCTTCATGTCCTTGATGTTTATTTCAGACCAGGAGATCTGTGAAGAGGGCTGGACCAAATTCCAAGGACACTGTTACCGGCACTTTCCTGACCGAGAAACCTGGGTAGATGCAGAGAGCCAATGCCGAAAGCATCAGTCTCACCTGAGCAGTATTGTCACACCTGAAGAACAGGAGTTTGTCAACAGTGAGTGAAAAGGGGACCACCAAGGTTAGGTAGTTAAGGGTGAACAATCACAGAGAACAGCATCGTAGGAGCAGAGTCTGATTAGTTGTTGAAAAATTATGGGTGAAGATACATCAAGTTCCAAAAACTAAAGTATTCTCTCAAAAATGGGTAGTATGCTCCTGTCCAACAACTCCATCAAGATTTCTGAGTCAGACCACCTTTGCTCCATCTAGGACAATTTCCTGTCATATTAAAGCATCCCCAAAACAGTAAAGCTCACTCACATGTATTTTACCTACTTGTACCATCATTAGAAAGTTTTTTAATGCCACTTGAGTATCTAAGCATTCAGGCTTAGACTCTTGAATGATACCCCTAGGACCAGGTTCACAAGGACCCAAAATATAAGATACCTAGCTCCCCAATAAACTTTTCCAATATCTCTATCTTCTAAGATTATGTTCATTATTTTTTCAATCAAGCTCCCTTTGTGTGTCATGCACAATCTTATCACTTTTCTCTTCAGACAATGCCCAAGACTACCAATGGATTGGACTCAATGACAGAACTATTGAGGGTGATTTCCGTTGGTCAGATGGACATCCCTTGGTGAGTTAATTTTGCCATGATACGCAAGGAAAAAAAGAGAAGGGCTCGGGGTAAAAATAACAAGAATTCACATTTAATATAGTTTCCCCCGTTATAATCTCCTTGACGGCAAGAACTAGTTTTTGCTGCTTCTTTGAATCCCAAGCTTGTACATGGAGTATGTTAAATACTTAATAAATGCTTATTAATTGATTAGTTAAACAACTGGGGTAGAGATTCAATTTTAGGGAAAGGATCATAGAAAAGGACAGAAAGTGATATTTATTTAGAGATCACTTATACTGTTTGGGCATTTGGGGAGAAATAGAAGACTAATACAGATTGCCTGCCCTCAAGAAGCTTATCATCTAGTTAGAAAAAAATAGTTTATAAAACAATGCAAGTGCCAAGTGAGTGATAGAGATAAGAAATATAATATGGCTTGAAAGAGAGCATCTTCTTTGGAGGATTTTCTCATGGGTTCTTACCTATCTTTCTAAAAAATACTTAAAGCTAAACTGGAAAAATCAGATCACTTAGTTTCCTAAGAGAGAAAATGACGTATCTCATCAGCAAACTCTGTGGATTTTTACTGAATATTTTGAGACTGGAATGGTGGAAGTTCAAAGTTGTATAATCAAGGAATAGCATTCTCCAGGGTACCAGGGACAATGCTGCCATGCTCTAAGCAGCCTCTGCTCTCATGAAAATTTCACTTCATGAGAAGAAATATGTAGAACATTTGAAGATGGGAGATAGAGTAAAGCAAGCATAGAGCACAGATAGAAGCAACTGATCCATTCTCCTTCTTGCCTTCTTCTCACTTTCTATTCCATATTCTGTCCTCAGCAATTTGAGAACTGGAGACCCAACCAACCAGACAACTTCTTTGCCACTGGAGAAGACTGTGTAGTAATGATCTGGCATGAGAAGGGTGAATGGAATGATGTTCCTTGCAACTATCACCTGCCATTCACATGTAAAAAGGGAACAGGTAAGCTAAGGCCATTGCCACAAAAAACACTAGGAGACTTTTAGGGTCTACAACACAACACTGGTTCTGGAATCAAAGACTAAGAGACTTGCTATTTGTGCGACTTTGAACATGACACCGCATCCCTGGGCCTCAGTTTTCTCACCTATAAAATAAGAGAGTTGCACTGAATGGCCTCTATAATACTTTTAGTTCTAAACTTGTGGTCTACGATCCCATACACTTCCCAAGTGGGATTTTGCCCCATTGGAATGGACCAAGATGATTCAAAAAATGGGAAATTGAGAGAGAAGGAGGGAGAGAATTGGAGAGAAAGAGACAGAGACAGAGTCAGAGAAAATAGAGAGACAGAGACAAAGAGACAGACATAGAGAGAAAGACAGAGAGAGATTTATAGATTTAGATATATAGCTATCTATAGATCTCTATCTATCCATCCACATTCCACTGACCTGAGAGATAAGAGACCTAGAATCAGTTCACACTCTGCCCAAAACTTGTTTTGTCATCTTGGGCAAATGCCTAACTTTTCTGGGACCCAGATTCCATATATGTAAACTAGGAGAATCAGCATGGTACAATAGAAAGAGCTCAAGCTTCTGAATTCAAGTGGACTGGGGTTCAAATCTCACATCTGATGCTTACTATGTATGTGATTTTATGTAAGTCACTTAACATCTCTGGGCCCCAGTTTCCTTATTTGTAAAATATACAAGGCTGCTGAATTCCCTTCCAGCTCTATATCTATGATCTTCTGGCTATAATTTGAAAAAGGAGAAGCCCATAAGCATTTATTCATACTCTCCTAAATCCCAGAGGAATCCAGATAAAAATTACACAATAAGGGGCTGATTTGTTCAGACGCTCAGCTGCCAGGAGCTCATTCTGTTCTGTTCCCAGAGCTAAGCCCCTCTTTACATTGAACCAAATGCTGAAATAAGATCCCTCTTTTAAACTACCTTCCAAGTGAAGTGTTATCTCAGAGTCTGCTTATAGAAGAACATTTTTGAGGGAAGTACTGGACTACTTAGACCAAATCAAGAAATATTTTCTGTTTTACCTACTCTGTGCCCCGCACTATCTAGCCAGGGTTCCCAGAGGAGAACACAGGTAGATAATCTGGACTTTGATCTTGAATTTATAGTTAAGAAATTAGAACATTATAGCCAGGGAATTATAACATCATACAAAGTAGCATATGATAGACTAAACAGTATTGTAGATGATGTGTCACAAAAATTCAGAGGAGAGAAAGATCAGCGTGGGATAAGGTCA
>JAJPUD010019342.1:4333-23764 GCA_023553655.1 Myrmecobius fasciatus
CAATACATGTATACATATCTATACAGTTATCTTACTGCACGAGAAACATCAGATCTAGAAAGAGAAGAAAAAACAACCTAAGAAGGAAAACAAAATGCATGGAAATATTCACAGAAAGCGTTAAAATGCTGTGTTGTGGTCCGTACTCAGTTCCCACAGGCCTCTCTCTGGATGTATATGACTATAGAAGTGAATTTTCTAATAAATATTGGGAAAGCTACGGGCAAACTGAAATGTTCTTTCCTTATAAAAAGAACAATGGTATCAAACTCATATAAAAATGAGGACTTTTAAACTTTACATAAAGATCTCTTAAGACTGCAAATTGACTTGGAAAAGTACAAATTTATGTTTCTTCAGCTGTTACTAATCCATTAAAATCCAACAGGAACTATATCTTAGTCTAGGTAAAACTACAATTGAAAATGTTGTGAATCATATGTTTAATACTTCTGGACTAGAGTATCATTGCTCACCATTGATGGAGTTCAATTTGGACATGGGCTTTCATTAATTTGATAGATATACCATATGATCATAGAATCACAGACACCACGTTGGAAGATATTTGGGAGAAGTATGTCATAATAAGATGGATGTTCACTTATAGAATTAGTTTCATTATCTTAAAATCAGTACATGACTCTTTAAACTCATTCAAATTATTGTTCTATAAGAAACAACCAGCGGGATGATTTCAGAGAGGCCTGGAGAGACTTGCATGAACTGATGCTGAATGAAATGAGCAGAACCAGGAGATCATTGTACACAGAAACAAGAGTATATGATGATCAGTTCTGATGGGCGTGGTTCTTTTCAACAATGAGATGTTTCAAACCAGTTCCAATTGTTCAGTGAAAAAAGCCATATACAGACAGGGAGAGGCCTGTGGGATCTGAGTGTGGACCATAACAGCATTTTCACACTCTCTATTGATGTTTGCTTGCATTATGTTTTCCTTCTCAGATTTTTTTTTCTTGTAGAGCCGATTTTTCTTGTACAGCAAGATAACTGTATAAATATGTATACACATATTCGATTTGTCAGGTATTTTAACATAATTAACATGTACTAGACTTCCTGCCATCTAGGGGAGAGAGTAGGGAGAAGGAGGGAAAATTTTGTAACAGAAAGCTTTGCAAGGGTCAATGATGAAAAATTATCCATGCATATGTTTTGCAAATAAATAGCTTTAATAAAAAAATAAATTAAAAAAATCAAACTCATTCAAGAAGGCAAAATAAACTTTAGCAGGAAACAAATTCATTTCATGTAACTGGGTTTGTTTCTGATTTCTTTTTATTTTGGAAAGGAAAGTTTATGTAACAAAAACACATGATAAATCTAAATATCTAATTTGAAAAGGCTTGGGGCAATTTTTTAAAGTATACAAGTCAGTACTGTATCACTAACTTGACCAAAATGGAAATAAGTGTTTTTAAGTATTTCTTGCGCACCAAGAATTGATTTATAGAAGGTTAGGAACTGGTGAAATGCAAAATAAGAGTTCCTTAATTGTCTTTTCAGGGAATGGGAAGAAAACTTTTTCTGAACACTTGGGTTGGTGGGAAACAGTAGCTTTGACTGAATATTTGTCTTATAAAATAAGAAAAGAGAGTTTTGAGCAGCAATCAAACTAGAAAATACAAGGTCATTTTTTTTGGTCATATCATTCTTTTCTTTTAGGATAATATGTGCCAGCCTATCTATCTATCTATATCTATCTATCTATCTATCCACTTATAGATAGATAGATATAGATAAGAAAGCTAGTTTTGTCTGCCATCTTTTCAGAAAATTAGAGAAGTAAATCTATTTAAACCCTTCCCTTTTGCTCTTTGCAATGCTCCATCAAACAGGCCTCCTAGCCTGGTTGGCAAATTGCTGCTTTCAACATTGGGGAAAACTACATTTGACAGATAAAATAAAGGTTACTGGCACTGAAAGACATTAGATGGTGGAGCAAATAGTGCCGGCCTGCCAAGTCCATGGAAAAAAAGACATTGCATGGCTGCATTCCAAAATTGCTCCAAACCATGTCCTTTTGCATCAAGAAACTGAAATGGAGTGGAGACTGTGGGATGTTAACAAAGGGATGAATAGATAGGAAAAGTGCTTTGTGAGTTAGCCTGTAGTCATGTCAAAGAACCAGGTCTTGATCCAAATAACATCAGTGACATTTGATTGCATTCTTTCTTCTTTCTAGGATATATTAATTTTGGATGTGCTCAAAGAAAAATGAAAGAAAACTGAATAAGAATTGGAATTTTCAGAAAGAAAATGTTATGTTCTTTTTCTAGCTCTGCCTTTTTTGTCAGTCATTTTCAAGAGGCTCCTTGCCTTGATATGGGTAGATTTCATTTAGATGGGAAATTACATTTTTAAAGCATAACCTGTTATCCACAAATAAATTGGTGAAGCTGTGTTCTCAAAAAAAAGTGGACACACAAATTTACAGATAATGAGGGTTGGAGGTAAACTGAGTAAACCCAGAAGTAAAAGAAAAACTTCTGATTCAGAAAAAGAAAAAACTTAGAAAAATATTTGGTAGATTTGGTAGATATTTGGTAAATCTTTATATCACTATTTACATCTAGACATCTGATTAGCATATACATTAATAAAAGAAACAAAAAGATTCTGTCAATAACACCAATCACCTTTGTTCTTATGTAAAGCTACCAGACAGAGACATAAGAGCCATTAACAAAAAAGAAACAGGGATGAAATCTTTAATCTAACAAATGCAAGTTTCCATTCAATTTTCTGCTTAAAAGAAGTCAAGGAATTGGTCTCATAGGCTAGTAAAGAAAAAAAAAAGAAAGGGAAAAGTAAAACAAAGGGAAGAAAACACTGATTTAGTTAGCTCTCATGCCAAACTGTCTGAGGGTTTGTTTTCTTCTTAGCTGCTATTCACTGTTGGGTGCTTGTAACTGTTATTCTCCTCTGTAAATGTTTTGCAAATGAGCTTGTACTTCAAACTGGCATTGGCTTGAGCTGTCACATCCTTTTGCTTGGCAGAATGATTAAGCTATTGCTAACTGTGGCAGTTTATGGGCTTTTTCAGCCTCCTCATTGTGGCAACTTATTCATGAATAAAACTTCTTAAGGAATAGTCATAAAAGCAATGTACTTACTTGTGTTGGTTTCCAATTTTCCAGAATTGATAGGTCACTTAAACAAGCTTAGCTAAAACTCCTGAAATTACACATATCACATTCTCATTTTTATTATCTTTTTTAATATGAAAAGAGGCTGTGGAGATAGATCTTAAAGACTTGGGTTCAAGTTCTGGCACTGAAACATGCTGACTGTGTGACAATGCTCTAAGCAACTTTCTAAGTCTAAATTGCTAAAAAGGTGCTTACCTTTCCTCCCTGGGGAGTCCCTGATATCTTATAAATATCTCTGTAATTTGTAAATGAAAAACAAACAGGAGATGGAAAATGAGAAGGCAAAAGAAGGTAAAGAGAACTTCCTGATGCTTGTGTGGTGAAGTATTGATATGAATATGTGTGTTTATGCACAATGCATATGTAGCCATATATGTTTTATTTTTAAATGTCTACTGAGTATTATCTTATCAAGTGATATTTCCTATTTATGCATAGATTGTGATTCTCTTGTGATATCCTCTTCTCAGACCTTCAACTTTATTCTCTTCTTAGTTTTATTAAATAACTTTCATCCCTCAATTTATTTTCTATCTAGTCCTTTGCTGTCATTGCCTCTCTTTCCCTGAGTTCTCAGAGGAAGTGGTACCCATTTTTCTTTTTTTCAAGGCAATCAGGGTTTAAGTGACTTGCTCAGCATCACACTCTGTGGCCAGATTTGAGGTTAGGTCTTCCTGATCCCAAAGCCAGTGCTCTATCCACTTCATCACCTACCTGATCCTCATTATTTTGCTAAAAGCCAGAATCTGGGGGGGGGGGGCAGAACCAAGATGGCAGAGAGTAGACAGTATTTGTTGGAGTTCTTCCTGGCATCCATCAGATCAATACCAGATCAAGCTTCTGAACAGGTTTTGTAGTTAGAGAACTCCCAAATATTTGGAGTGAAACAAATTTTCAGCAGAAGATATTTTGGAAGAACTTCAGGAAAGGTCTGTCTTAATCGAACAGAAGGGTTGCAGTCCAGCAAGGCTGCAGGAACCTAGGGAGGAGAGTCCTCCATGCACAGGGGAATCTAGTAAGAGGCTCTTAGTCAAATGACAGTAGGGTTTGGTACTCTGTCCTGGTTCAGGAACCACCTCTAATGCAACTACAGAAGGCAAATAGTGAGCCCTGAATCCCCGCATAATAAGTGGAATGTGACCACACTCACCCAGCATGGAAGGAAGCTAGCAACCCTGACGCAGAGAAGTTTGAAGGAATTGTTACCTATAAAGGAAGCTTGGAACAGTCTCCCATTTGCCCTAAGAACAAACCTCAAATTTTAAAAATGAGCAAAAAAGGAAAAAAAAAAAGCTCTGACCATAGATAGCTTCTATGGAGACAGGGAAGAACAGACCTTAAACCCTGAGGACACTTAAAGCAAAACATCTCCAGATAAAGCCCCAAAGAGTGATATAAGTTGGTTTACATCTCACAAGGCTCTCTTGGAAGAATTCAAAAAGGCTGGTAAGAGAGAGTTAGAACAAAAATGGGGAAAGGAAATGAGAGTTCTGGAATAGGAAAGACAAGTTATTTGCAGAAAATCACTTAAAACTAGTTTTGGCAAAATGGAAAAAGAAAACAACTCTTTGAAAAAGAGAATTTTTGAAATGAAAAAAAAATCCAATGAACAGATGCAAAAAGTGATTTAAAAAATGTAAAAAGGAAAGAAAAAAACAACTGTTTCTTTTAAAAGTTAAAAAGTTTGCATCCCTAAATGAGAAGGTGATATAGTTACCTCTTAAGAACTGTATTTGTGATATGGGTATACTTAGAGGATGTAGGTATAATTTGACTTTGCTGTGATGATATAAAAAAGAAACTGGGGTAGGAAAGGGATTATACTGGAAGAAGAGGAAAGGAGAGATAAAATGGGATAAATTACATCATAGGAAGAGGCAAAAAAAAAAAGATCTATTATAGTTAAGGGAAAGAAGGGAGGATGAGTATTATGTGAATCTTAATCTCATTGGATTTGACTCAAAGAGAGAATATCAGACATATGTTATTTGATAGATCAATCTGTCTCACCTTACAGGGAAGTAGGAGGGGAAGGGGTAAAGGGAAAAGAGAGACTAATAGTAGGGAGAACCGAAGTAGAAGAAAAAAGAGATAAGAAAGTGGGAGGAGCTGTAAAAGGGGAGGCAGGTTGAAGGAGGTGATAGTCAGAAGGAAAACAATGGGGATAAGGGAAAAGTGGAAAGGAATGAGAAAAGGATAACTTGGGGAAAATAAGATGTTAGGGAATACAGAGTTAGTAATTTTAGTTGTGATTGCGAATGGGATAGGCTCTCCCATAAACAGACATGGATTGCAGACTGGATTAAAAGCCAGAATCCTATAATAAGTTCTTTACAAGAAACACATTTAAAGTAGAGTGATATATACACAGAGTAAAGACAAAAGACTGGAGCAAAATCCATCATGCTTTAGCTGACATAAAGAAAGCAAGAGTCATGATCCTGATGTCAGATCTAGCAAAAACAAAAATACATCTAATTAAAAGAGAAAAGGAAGGAAACTACAGGGTACCATAGATAATGAAGTAATTTCAATACTAAACATATATGAACCAATTAGTGTAGCATCCAAGTTCCTAGAAGAGAAGTTAAGAGACCTACAAAAAGAAATAGACAACAAAACTATACCAGTTGGATATCTCAATCTTACTATATTAGAACTAGCTAAATTGAACTGCAAAATAAATAAGAAGTTAAGGAGGTAAACAGAATTTTAGAAAAGTTAGGTATTATAAACCTTTGGAAAAAATTGAATGGGTATAGAAAGAAATATACTTTTTAGCAGTGATATATGGAACCTACACAAAAATTGACCATGTATTAGGACATAAAAACCTCAAAATCAAATGGAGAAAGGCAGAAAAAGTAAATTCATCTTTTCCAGACCATGATGCAATAAAAATTATATGTAATAAAGGGTCAGGGAAAAGAGACTAAAAATAAGTTGGGGGAGCCAAGATGGTGAACTGCAGACAGCTTTCTTTGTGAGCTCCTGAGACCTTCCCTCAGACCCACACACATTGAGCCTTCGAACTGGTTTTGGAGTGAGGGCTCCACCAAACACTTGGACTATAACGCACTTCTATCAAAAATCTATTTTGAAAAAACTCCAGAGAAGGTTAGCCTCAGGGGAAAAGGTTACTAGCTGTGATCAGAGGCCAGCGCGCCAGGGGCGGAAGTTGGAGCTGCGGATTTTAGGCACACAGGAAGCCCCTGGGAGACACCTGGGCCACTTTGCTCTGCTTGCAAGCAGGTGCTTTGGCAGATCTGCCTTTGGTAAAGGGTGGATTGAGAGAAGCTGAAAGCGTGGTCCTAGTGCAGATCTAGCTCGACCAGTCTCAGACCAGAAGTCAACTCGGCAAACTGCCCCAGGGCAAATTGAAACTGCGGCAGTATTTCCTGCTGGTGACTGATACCTCAGCTCAAAATCATGAGTAAGAAGCAGAAGAGAGCTCTCACCATAGACAGCTTCTATGGAGAGAAAGTAGAGCAGTCCCCACATCCTGAGATTCTGAAAACAATCCCAGATGAAGCCACAAAGGCAGACTGAAGCTGGTCTCCTTTTCAGAAGGCTTACTTGGAAGATTGCATAAAGAATCCCAAAAGAGAGGTAGAAGAAGAATGGGGAAATAAATTGAGATCAATGCAAGAAGAAAATAACACTCTGCCACAGAGATGTGAAAAACTGGAAAACAGGACTGGTGAATTGGAAAAAGAAAACAATTCACTGAAAAACAAAATTGGTGAATTGGAAAAAATCACCAATTCACTGGAAAATAAAAATGGTGAATTGGAAAAAGACAACAATTCACTGAAAAATAAAATTGGCAAAATGGAAAAAGAATGCATTGAACCAAGAAATTCAATTGGCTAGCTACAAAAGGAGCTAAAAAAGATAACTGAAGGAAATAATACTTTAAAAATTAAAATTGAACAAATAGAAGTAAATGACTCAATAAGACTTCAAGAATCAATCAAACAAAAACAAAAAATGAAAAAATAGAAGAAAATATGAAATATCTCCTAGGAAAAACAACTGACTTGGAAAACAGATCCAGGAGAGACCTTCTAAGGATTATCAGACTCCCTGAAAGCCATGATGAAAAAAAGAACCTTGATGCTATCTTCCAGGAAATCATGAAAGAGAAATGCCCTGATGTTTTAGAATCAGAAGGCAAAGTTGGCATTGAAAGAATTCAACAATCACCTCCTGAAAGAGACCCCAAAATTAAAACCCCAAGGAATATCGTGGCCAAATTTCAGGACTATCGCACCAAGGAAAAGATATGACAAGCTGCTAGAAAAAAACAGTTCAAATACCGAGGAACTGTCATTAGAATGACACAGGATCTGTCAGCTTCCGCACTGAAGGATAGAAGGGCCTGGAATCAGATATTCCGAAAGGCAAAAGAACTTGGATTACAGCCAAGAATAAGCTATCCAGCTAGAATGAGCATCATCTTCCAGGGAAGAAGATGGTCATTCAATGATACAGGAGAATTTCACCTATTTCTAATGAAAAGACCAGATCTGAACAAAAAAATTGACCTCCAAACACAGAACTCTAGAGAAGCGTAAAAAGGTAAAAAGGAAAGAACTCTCGAGAACTATATCTCTACTAGGGGTATGTTTAAAGAATGGGGGTATAATTTGATTTTGCTTTGATAATAATTGAAAAGAAATTAGAGGTGGAAGGTATATCATACTGTAAAAAAAAGAGGGGAGGGGAATGGAGGTAAATTAAGGAAAAATAAAAAGGAGGTAAAATAAGGCAAAGTCTCATGAAGAGACATAGAAAATCTAATATAATTGAGGGAAAGAAGGGAGGGTGATGAGTATTCTCATTCTCATTAGATTGGGCTCTAAAAGAGTATATCAGAGTATATCTTTAGAAAAAGAAATAGAACAAGCTATTAATCAAATCCCTAAGAAAAAACCTCCAGGGCCAGATGGATTTACATGTGAATTTTACCAAACATTCAAAGAAAAATTAATCCCAATACTATATAAACTATTTGAAAAAATAGGGAAAGAAGGTGTACTACCAAATTCTTTCTGTGACACAGATATGGGGCTGATAGCTAAACCAAGTAGGGAGAAAACTGAGAAAGAAAACTATAGACCCATTTCCCTAATGAATATTTATGTAAAAATTTTAAATAAGATATTAGCAATGAGATTACAGAAAGTTATCCCCAGGATAATACACCATGACCAAGTAGGATTTATACCAGAAATGCAGGGCTGGTTCAATATTAGGAAAACTATTAGCATAGTCAATTATATTAATAACCAAATTAACAAAAACCATATGATTATCTCAATAGATGCAGAAAAAGCCTTTGATTAAATCCAACACCCATTCCTATTAAAAACACTAGAGAGTATAGGAATAAATGGGCTTTTCCTTAAAATGATTAGTAGTATCTATTTAAAACCTTCAGCAAGCATCATATGTAATGGAGTCAAACTAGAACTGTTCCCAATAAGATCAGGAGTGAAACAAGGCTGCCCACTGTCACCATTATTATTTAATATTGTCTTAGAAATGTTAGCTTTAGCAATAAGAGAAGAAAAGGAGATAAAAGGAATCAGAGTAGGTAATGAAGAAACCAAATTATCACTCTTTGCAGATGACATGATGGTATACTTAGAGAACCCTAGAGACTCAACTAAAAAACTACTAGAAACAATTCACAACTTTAGCAAAGTGGCAGGATTCAAAATTAATCCACATAAATCATCAGCATTTTTATATATTACCAACAAAGTTCAGCAGCAAGAGATGCAAAAAGTAATTCCATTCCAAATAGCAGATGATAGGATAAAATATTTGGGAATCTATCTGCCAAGGAAAAGTCAGAAACTATACGAACTAAATTACAAAACACTTTCCACACAAATAAAATCAGACCTAATCAATTGGAAAAATATTAAGTGCTCATGGGTAGACAGAGCAAACATAATAAAAATGACAATACTACCCAAACTAATCTACTTATTTAGTGCCATACCAATCAAACTCCCAAGAAATTATTTTACAGATCTAGAAAAAATAGTAGCAAAGTTCATTTGGAAGAACAAAAGGTCAAGGATCTCAAGGGGATTAATGAAAAAAAAGGCAGATGAAGGTGGCCTTGCTGTACCAGATCTAAAACTATATTATAAAGCAGCAGTCATCAAAACCGTTTGGTACTGGCTAAGAAATAGAGCAGTCGATAAGTGGCACAGGATAGGATATCAGGAAAATCTAGGCAATAACCTTAACTATCTAGTATTCGATAAACCCAAAGACCCCAGCTTTTGGGATAAATACTCACTATTCGGCAAAAACTGCTGGGAAAATTGGAAACTAGTGTGGAAGAAATTAGGGCTTGACCCATACCTAACACCACATACCAAGATAAGATCTAAATGGGTTAATGATCTAGATATAAAGAGGGACTTTGTAAGCAAGTTAGAGGAACAGAATATAGTTTATCTCTCAGACCTGTGGAGATGGAACAAATTTATGTCCAAAGAAGACCTGGAACTCCTAATTGAACACCAGATGGATAATTTTGATTATATTAAGTTAAAAAGTTTCTGTACAAACAAAACAAATGCAGACAAGATTAGGAGGGAAGCATCTAATTGGGAAATCATCTTTACATTTAATGGTTCTGATAAAGGCCTCACTTCTAAAATATATAGAGAATTGTCTCATATATATAAGAATTCAAGCCACTCTTCAATAGATAAGTGGTCAAGGGATATGAACAGGCAATTTTCAGATGATGAAATTAAAACCATCTCTAGTCACATGAAAAGTTGCTCCAAATCACTATTGATCAGAGAAATGCAAATTAAGACAACTCTGAGGTACCACTACACACCTGTCAGATTGGCTAAAATGACAGGAAAAGATAACAATGAATGTTGGAGGGGATGTGGGAAAACTGGGACACTAATACATTGTTGGTGGAACTGTGAATGGATCCAACCATTCTGGAGAGCAATTTGGAGCTATGCTCAAAAAGTTGTCAAACTGTGCATACCCTTTGACCCAGCAGTGTTTCTGTTGGGCCTATATCCCAAAGAGATCTTAGAGGAGGGAAAGGGACCCACATGTGCAAGAATGTTTGTGGCAGCCCTTTTTGTAGTGGCTAGAAACTGGAAACTGAAGGGATGCCCATCAGTTGGAGAGTGGCTGAATAAATTATGGTATATGAATGTTATCGAATATTATTGCTCTGTAAGAAACGACCAGCAGGACGATTTCAGAGAGGCCTGGAGGGACTTGTGTGAACTGATGCTGAGTGAAACAAGCAGAACCAGGAGATCATCATACACAGCAACAACAGTATTACATGATGATCAATTCTGATGGACATGGCTCTCTGCAACAAAGAATTGTCTCAAACCAGTTCCAATTGTTCACTGAAGAAAACCATAGACACCCAGAGAGAGGGAAATGAAATATGGACCACAACATAATGTTTTCATGATCTCTATTGACATTTGCTTGCATTGTGTTGCCTTTCTCTGATTCTTTTTTTTTTCTTGTAGATAGGATTTTTCTTGCATAACTTTTCAAGCATTTCAACATTATTAACATGTAGTGGACTTCCTGCCATCTAGGGGAGGGGAGGGAACTGGGGGTAAAATTTGTAATGGAAAGCTTTGTAACGATTAATGTTGGGGAACTACCCATATATATGTTATACAAATAAAAAGCTTTAATAAAAACAAAACAAAATAACTGTTGATAGTATAAAATATTTGGGAATTTATCTGCCAAGGGAAAGTCAGGAACTAAATGAACTAAACTACAAAACACTTTCCACATAAAAATAAGTTGGAAAGTAAATAATCTAATCCTAAAGAATGAGTGTGTGAAACAACAAATTATAGACACAACCACTAATTTCATCCAAGAGAATGAAAATAATTAGACAATATACCAAAATTTATGGAATGCAGCCAAAGCAGTTATATCTCTAGATGCTTACTTCAATAAAATGGAGGAAGAGAATGTCAATGAATTGAATATGCAACAACAACAAAAAAAACTAGAAAAAGAACAAATTAAAAACTAGAATCTGCTTATCTCCAAACCCATCCCTTACAGTTTCCTTCATGATTTACATTTATGCTTTTCCTCTTTATTAGGTCCTTTCTTCCATCCAATAAATGTGTCAAGATATTTTCAACCTTAAAATAAATAAAACCACCACTAAAATTAAAATCATAATCTTTCTCTTCATCCTGCTATTCCCTCAAATTATAACCATATCATTTTCCTTCCCATTACTTCCAAACTCCTATAGAAAGAGCAGGCTATATACTTCCTTCCCTTCCTTAAACTCTATTAATTTCTTAGCCCCTTTCAACTTTTTAAATATTTCTATTTCTGCCTGAATCCAATAAAATATGCCCTCATGCGAAATCTTATGCAAACTTATGAACAAGCAGTATATAAATAGCTAAATTTGAGGACAAGTCTATTGGTAGCACAAAATAAAAATTGTAACCTGAAAAGAGAATAATTATAGCTATTTTGAGTTAGACTTTTCTTTCTTGTAGCTCTAATAGCTCCTGGGAGAGCAAGTTTTGTGCTCAGGCATTATCTGCTTAGCGTACATTGTCTTCATAGCTAGGGAATTTAGATATTTTTGTTATATGCATATAGGCACACATCAATATATACATATATAGATATATAAAATATAAGAATTGCTTTCCTATATAAATGTGTTTATTATTTTCAAGGACAAAACTAAAAAGTCAGGAGAAAAGTTTGAAACATGTAATACCCATTGTGAAAAAAAATCTGAAAGTTGAAGATTTTGAGAACTAATTTTTAGAATTTCTCATTTCATCATTTTCCCATACTATATAATTATTTTAAAATTTATGTTAGGTAATATTTGCATTGGAATTTTTTGTACAATTTCATGGGGGAAGATAACTGAACTGATAAAGAGTTGTTTTCAAAACACTAAATTTAAAGAGTGACAACATATTTTTTAGTCACTATCTACAGAAAGGAAGTGAAATGGGTCCAGAATTGAAACTAGAGGAGAATGAAAGCAGACTAGATCATATTGGGGAAATTGCAGAGCTCTCTTAAGAACCCCAAACTTCCACCTGACAGTAGCTCATCCAGCTTTCACTTGAAAATCATAGATGGAGCTTTGATTTGTACATGCGTTATTTCTATTGTATAATAATTGCATTTCTATATTAAAATTTGTTCTCTCAGTCCCTAACAATGGGTATGGGCTTTGTTTCTATTTTGACTATTTTATTATTTATATGACCTTTCCATCTTTGAGGTATATCTTAGTAGTAAGTTCTCTGATTAAAGGATTGTACAGTTCCATGAGTTTTCTCACATAATTCCAAATCATTTTATAGGACAATTAGACAAAATTAGACACAAAATGCCTATCTCCCTACAGTCCTTCCAACATATCGATTTCCATTTCTCCCCATCTTTGTTAATATAATGGCTATAAAGTGAAATCTCAGAATAATTTTAATTTGTATTTTTTCTTTTTTATTAGTGATTTGGATTATCATTTCATATTGTTATTGATAGTTTGTAATTCTTTTGAAAATTGTGAGTGTGTGCTTTATCCATTAATCTACTAGAGAATGACACTTGGCTATATACATATATATATATGAATATATATGTATAAATTCCATGTATAATTTGGCTATACTCTAATATATTTTATGTAAAGATTTTTTTCTCAATTGACAATTTCCCATCTTGTCATAACTGTGCTGATTTTGTTTGTATGAAATCTGTCTAATTTTTTGTATTTGAAATTGTTAATTCCCTTTCTTTTGATCAATTCTATCCCTTTTATTGGTTAGGAATCCTCCTCCTAGCTATAGCTGATAAAAACACATTCTTATTTTATTTTTAAATGAAGTGATATATTTAGGTTGCATATGCATTTGAAGCTTATTTAACTATTTAGCATAAAACATAGGGACCAGATCTATATAGAGAATCCCTGAGTGAGCAAATTTTTTCTACTTATGCAGGTAATCACTTTCTCTGCTTATCATCTCAGAGAGTTTCCCAAAGACCAGGTTTTTTTTAACTGTGGTTCACAATCCAATATGGGACCTTATAACTGAAGGTGAGTATTAAGAAATTATGATTTATTATCATATATGTTTGGTTTGTATACCTATTTTATATATCTGCACACCCAGAATCACATAAAAATTTCTTAGGTAAAAAGGGGTCATAAGTAGAAAAAATTTAAGAAGCCCTAGCCTAGAGCACTGAAGGAATTAGACAGCTTTCATACAAACAAAATCAGCACAGTTATAACAAGATGTGAAATTATCAATTGATAGTTTATAGATAGATACACATATATCTATTGTTACCATTTCTAGAGTGGGTGAGAGGAGAGAAGGAAAACAAAGGGAAAAAAAGAAAGTATTTACATGACAACTTTATTATATATTTAAAATGAATAGCAAGTTGTATATAACAGATTTGTAATTCTTTTTTAATATATCATTTTATGGAAATATTTTGCTTTATTCCAAAAATTGAAAATAAAATACGTATTTTTAAAAGGAAAGGATATCAGACATTTTAGAGAGATTTCCACCAAAAATGGTTAAAGTTTTTTTTTTCTTTTTTTTACATTTAGGTGTATAATCCACTCATGTGAAATAGCTCATTTCCCAGGAGAGCAAACTAAATGAAGTGTTACTGTACATTCAGAAGCTCTGGTGTCAGGACTCCATCAGACAGGTACTAAACATCAGATTGGCCCCTTGACGGTTTGACTCCCCGTTTGGTTTCATTCCAAATACATTTTCGGGATCATTACCCCGTATCAACAGGATTGGCATGAGGAAATGGTTGTTCATTATGTAGTTATCTTAAAGACCTACCTTCTAATGTGTTCCTATGTGAAGAAAAGTACAATTGGGTCACTGACCAACATGCTGAATCACTGAAGGGACTTAGGAATTCTGAAACAACATGTTGGAGGATATTTGTGCAAAATTGTATTCCTCTGTTGTTGGAGAAGTCCAGTAAAAAGATAGGCAAATATGATCTGGTTAAGTTCACACAAGTAAATTTCCCTATAATATCAGTGAACATTTTTTTCCTCAGGTTTAACTATCCTAAGTTCTAAAGGATGTTTCAAGGTCAAAATATGCCCCAATTAAAGTGTGAGAAAGATGAGAAGAAAGAAGAAACAAATTAAGAAAGTAGAGAAGATAGAAGAGAAGAGAAATAACTGATATTTATATAGCAATTTCCCTTCTGCAAGTATGGATTGCAATTGTTATGCCTATTTTAACAGAGAAAGTTGAATATTAAATGACTTGCTTGTGGTCACATAGGAAGTATTGGAATAAAACTTGAGTGCAATCATTTTAACTTTTGAGCCTTTCCCCTTCCAAAGCTGACTATTAAATTGTCACATTTTATGAGAGGAGAATGGCCAAAAAGCCTTTGTGTGTGTGTGTGTGTGTGTGTGTGTGTGTGTGTGTGTGTGTGTGTGTCTGAAAGGATAGGATAACTAGTCATTCACTGGACAGGAGTTGAAGCAGTGACCAAACCTCATGTTTTTAGCTCTGCCTTATTATATAAAGTTTGCAAAACACTTTAAATATTGCCTTGACATAGCTGCCTTGACATTCATAGTTTCCTAACAAATGTAGTTAATGCATATATTATTGTTTTTGCCTAAGCAAAATTTTAACATAATGATCTTTATATATTCCAATTCTCCAGGGAATCTATGATTTCCCTGATATGGATACTCTCTACATCAAGGGTTTTTTTTTATCTTTTAAAAATATATATTATTAATTTTTTATTTACATATATAAACAATTTTTAACATTTTTATAAGCGTTTAGAGGACAGAAACTAGGTCTTATTCTCTTTGTATCTCCACTCAAATCTAGAATGCTGAATTGCATATTGAAGGTATTAAAATGTTTACCAAATGAAGAAATATTGAATAGCCAAGTCCTCAGTTTCAGATAAGCTTCTCATTCAAATAATTACATGTTGTGCAAATAAGGCTTCTAGTTCAATGAAGCTCAGATGCAGTTTCTGTATTGTTCTAAAGCAAAAATCTATTTATAAGCTCTGGAGATAACAAAAATTTATTGAAAATGACACAAAACAATAAAGGATAGTTAATATACTGAACAATAAAGTTAGTATCCAAAAAAGATCTTGACAGATTAGAATATTGTGCCAAATAAAATAAGATGAAATAAAATAGAGATAAATGTAAATTTTTAAACTTGGGTTCAAACAATAAGGACAGGAAGGAAAAGTGATGACTAATAGTTTCAAAAAAAAAAAATCTGCAAGTTTTGTTACAAGCTTAATGAGTCAACAGTATGTTATAGTACTCTTTGGGCTAGACCTGGAGTCAGGAAGTTCAAATGTGACCTCAGGCAATTGTTATCTGAGTAACACTGAGCAAATCACTTAATCTTATTTGCCTCAGTTTCCTCACCTGTGAAATAAGCTGGAGAAGGAAATGACAAACCACTTTGGTATTTTTGCCAATAAAATCCCAAATGGGGTCACAAAGAGTTGGATAAGACAAAAATTATAGAACAACAACAAATCTTTGGCGGTTATATAGAATACAGTATCTAGAATAGAAGCTATTTTAGTTTCACAGGATGCAGTCATGATCTGACTACATCTCTTCAGTTTGGGATAGCACATATTACTCAGAAATATCTCTGCAGAATTTGAATTCTTAATAAAAATATTCAATATCTGGGCAAACCTAATGTTTTTAATTAACAATCTTTAGTTTCTTCCATATTATCAAAATACTCAACTGACAGAATCTGGAAGCATCATGTGTGTGTGTGTGTGTGTGTGTGTGTATACATACATATATACACATATGTATATTTACATATATATATTTCAGCAAGGTTAAATTAAAAATTGATACTTTTCCTTTTCTTCTAACATCTGGGCAGAAAAGCTCAATAAACAGCAAGGAACACATTACATGCCAAAATAGTAAGCAGTTTTAACCAATCGATTTAATTTGCTGAATATCCTTCACAGTATAGTCTAAATATGTCTAGAGGGCAAAGTAATCAAGTAGAGTCTGGTGGTTATAGTACTGAAAGTCCAATTTTCAACAAGTTTGTTAATATCTCTTTTTACAGAGAACAATATCAATAACTTTCTCCCCATCTTCCTTTGCTGTTGTCTTCATCTGATGAGTTGAAAAAGTTTGTAATTCATGGGTAATGATTAGTCTATTTTTTAATAAGCCACATATAAAAGGTTTTTTTGCTATTTGTCCTCTATTCCTTTTTTTAATTGAAGTTTTTTATTTTCAAAACATATGCAAGGATAATTTTTCAGTGTTAACCCTTGAAAAATCTTGTGTTTTAGTTTCCCCCCTTACCCCCATGTCCTCCCCTAGATTTGCATTGTAATACAATATATGTTAAATATGGTAGAAATATATGTTAAATCCAATATAGGCATACATGTTGATATAATTCTCTTGATGCACAAGAAAAATCAGATCAAAAAGGAAAAAAATAAGAAAGAAAATAAAATTCAAGCAAACCACAACAAAAAGAATGAAAATGTTCAGTTCCCATGGTCTCTCTCTGAATATAGATGATTTTCTTCATCACAAGACCATTGGAACTGGCCTGAATCAGCTCATTGTTGATGAGACTGTATCCATCAGAATTGATCATCATAGTTGTTGCTGTGTACAATAATTTTCTGGTTCTGCTCACTTCACTTAGCATCAGTTCATGCAAGTCTCTCCAGGCCTCTCTGAAATCATCCTGCTAGTCATTTCTTACAGAACAGTAACATTCCATGACATTCACATACCATAATTTATTCAGCCATTTTTCCAACTGATGGGCATTTATTCAGTTTCCAGTGTCCTCTATTCTTAAAAAGGATCATAACCTCAGGGAGATGATGCTATGACATGCAAGTGAGTTGGATTTAAGTGAGGGAGGGCTATGCAAAGTCACCACCGTGCTTTGTCCTCCAGAGTCTGGGTCCACAGGAAAGATCAGCTCACTGGAAGCAGTGAGATACTAGGGCATTTTTAAGCTAAGCTTAACAGGTCTCAGTTTGACTGAGGCAACACCCACTCAGTGTTTAAGACTAGGTAAGAACTGAGGCAAAGAATGACCTCTTTTACCTAGTAGGAAAAAAAATCAATCTGGGAGGGGAAGACTCTTAGGGATTCTGGCCAAAATAGAAACAATTGCTTTTTTACATCCACTCTGATTCAAACAGGGTCCAACAATGACCAATTAGGTCGTGGTTACACTCCTATCTAGTTGGCAAATCGATGAAAGCCAGAGTGAACTGAATGTAAGACATGAAAGAAAGAAATACAGCCAGCAAACCCCAAGGATCTTGAGACCTTTCAAGGATCAAAAAAATTTTTACATTCTTTTGGTAAGGATATAATGCCCTATGAGGAAAGGAAGGAAGGAAGAGATGGAGGAGGAGAGGAAGAAGGGAGGAGAAAGGGAGGAAGGAAAAGAAATAAAAAAGAAAGAGCTGTGTTGTCCAAATGGCCAGTTCTATTTGGATTCCCAGTGGAGCAGCTCTGCTCACAGAGTATGAACTATTGCCATGGTTCCATAAAAAAAAAAAAATTAGAAAGGAAGCATTCTGGACAAATTAAAAAAGTTTTTTTTTTGCTCATATATTTGAATCTTTAAAGTGAATTTGGCACTCCTTTCCTCTCCAATAATATGGTTTGCTAGCATTTCCTATAGTTGAGGTCATAAGAATTTCTATATAGCAGATCAATCTATGACCAAGTATATTCAGGGAAAATTGGGCAGCTTTCTTTCCAGGGGTCAGAAATGAATAGTTGGAAGCTCATCTCTGTCTGATACTTCTGCAGTGATGTATACAGACTGGGAGATATTTCCTTTATGATTACTAAGAATGAAATACTTTTCATCTAAAAGAACTTGAGGTTTACACAGGAAAGATTTTTGAGTTGAAAGTTTTAGACCACAAATTGTGCAATCGATAGAGCCCAATTGTACAGGCCTATTCAGTTAATTCTAGTGAGAATCAGTGTGGGATGTAATGGAAAGACTGCTGGACTTAGAATCATGACTTCAAGCTTACAATATTTATATTTAAACCTGAAAGTGCTATGTACAAATGCATCATCATCACTATTCTCATCCTAATTCTTCTCATTATTAACTATATCATTACTTTTCAATGAAAAAAAAAAGTGTTTTTTGTTAAAGTTCTGCTCTTCTCATTGTGCCTAAAAGGAAAAGGTAAACAGCTGTCCTTTGAACTGGTATTCATGCAGTGACCAGAGCTCTTGTTTTTAGTTCGGTCTGATTGCCTTGTAAGCTGTTCAGTTCACCACATCAAACACAAAAACAATAGGAGTAAGTCTTTTGGCTATTCTACTCCAAGGACACAATTAGTGGCTGGCCCCAGACTGTCTGTATCAGGAGTTATCATTCATCAGCCTTCATGTTAAAATCTACTTTTCCCTGGAAAGCTTGATTTCCATTATTTACCAGGATTATTTGCTGATTTTGTGCCTGTATGCTAAATAATGTCATAAATAATTTCCCCCAAATATATAAGTTCCCTGAGGGCAGGAATTGTTTTGATTCTTTTTTGTATACTCAATTCCTAGTACTTCAACTAACATTTAGCAGATACGAAATACATAAATGTCATTTGCTTCATATAGCCTTTCCAATTATAAAGTGATTTACATACATTATTTCATTTGATTCTCAAGGCAACTCTGTAAGGCAGGATAAATAAATGTAATGATCCCCATTGTACAGATAAAGAAGCTATGACTTAAGGAGGGAAAAAGACTTGTCTATGATCTCATAGCTCAGAAGTGGGAGGGCACATATTCAAACCTAGTTTTCTGACTTTTAGTCTAAAAGATCTTCATTAACCAGAGTTTTCTTTGCTCTGTCCACTTTGTAATTTGGATTTTTGTTTTTGCATCCTTCCCTACATTGAGGCTAGGTTTTAGAGAGCATAGCCCAATGCTGGTGGACTCCCTCACTCTGGAGCTCTACTTTCAATCAATAACTATGCTAAGATACTGGGGACACAAAAAGAGGCAAAAGACTATACCTGCCCTCAAAGAGCTTACAATCTAATGAAGGAAGCAATATGAAAACAAATATATACAAAGCAAGCTATGTGCAGGATAAATAAGAAGTAATTAAAAGATGGAAGGAAT